>VDFB02088934.1:0-26030 GCA_007258455.2 Sequoia sempervirens
CTCTCAAATAATCGATGCCTCCAATAATATTCTTCAATGCTAATAGTTTCCAATATAATGATCTTCCAAAATTGGCCTTAGGCCACAAATTTCTGCCCTAATGAAGTGACTGTAATATCACCTCCAATCTGCAATAATTCGGGTGATATTTCACACCCTCAAAATTGCTATCAATGGGAGTTTTCATTCCCAAAGATAATCTGATTATCTGCAGACCACTTGGCTCCACAAATACTCAAGAAGAATTCACCAATCAACAATTCATCAAATCTGGATGCCCAAATGGTGAGACCTCAAGGTCTATTTATGCATTTCCTCTAGAGGTCGGCCTCAATAAAATAATATTATCCTTTGACTTCTAGAAGATTCCAATATATTTTAATCTTTTTGCACTTTATGAAATATTAAAATATTATATTATTAATAAAGTGCATCTCAACATCAAATTATAAAATAAGGTTTCCAAAAATAGAATTAATGATGAAATATAATGGGAAACCTTACTCCATTCAAAACTGAGCCAAGTAATCACCAAGTGACTGCAAAATGACTCTCTCACATGCCTCATTAGCCTACGAGAGTCGTTAATAGGCTAATCCTGCTGATATGTCGATGTCAACTAGAAGGGGACATTATAGTCCGCCCCTCCTGAAATTGCTTGTCCCCAAGCAATTTAAATTCAGGATGCTGCAAGATCTCCTCACTCTCCCATGTCGCATCCTCAACTGGTAAGTCCTTCCACTTGATCAAGTATTCACTGATAACTCGTTTCTGCGTAGTCTTCTCACGTACGTCCAATATAGCCTCCAACACCAAAATTAGTTTTCCCTCATCATTTAATGGTGGCAATATCGTGGAGGGAACTACACAGTGTCCCAACGCCTTCTTGAGGCGAGATACATGGAATATATTATGCACGCTACTGTCAGCAGGCAATTCCAACTCATAAGCCACTTCGCCTACCCTCCTGATAATCCTGAAAGGACCATAGTAACGTGGCTTAAGCTTTTCTGCTCCGCTCCTCTTGAGAGTAGACTACCTATAAGGCTGCAACATCAAGTACACCATATTGCCAACCTCAAAGGAGCGCTCAACCCTCTTCTGATATGCATATTGCTTTTGTTGGTTTTGTGCCTTTTGAATATTTTCCCGTAAAGCCCTCATAATGTCCTAATTATCCTGTAAGAGATCACCAACACTAGGCACACGACTGTCACTCAACAAGAGGTCTAGGAAATTAGGCGCATCATATCCATACAAGGCCATGAATGGTGTCATCTGAATAGAGAGATGGTAAGTGGTATTGTAGCAATACTCACAAAGATATAGCCACTTGACCCACCCCTTCTGCTGTCCTGCGATGTAGTTCCTCAGATACCCTTCCACCCATTTATTTACTATTTTTGTCTGTCCATCGGTCTATGGGTGGTAACTAGTGCTCGGAGAGAGTTCTGTCCCACATAGCCTGAATAGCTCCTGCCAAAAGTGGGTCGTGAATTGACTATCTCTATCACTAACAATGTTCAGAGGTAGCCCATGCAGTCTGAATACCTCCTAGAAGAACAACTCTGCTACCTAAATAGCTGAATATGTAGATGTGATCGAAAAGAAGTGAGCAAATTTAGTCAAATGATCTACAACCACATAGATACAATCTCGCCCCTGAGCTTTCGGCAAGCCAGTGATGAAGTCCATCGACAAACACTCCCACTTCCTGTCAGGGATTGGAAGTGGCTGAAGTAAGCCTGCAGGGTGTGTGTGCTCCTATTTATTTTGCTGACAAATAGGACATTCTCTAACATACTGCAATACATTTGATTTAAGGCCTTTCCACGTAAACCTCTCTCGCACCTGTTTATAAGTTTTGAAAAAGTTGGGATGTCCTGCCATAGGTGCATCGTGGAAGGCCCTCAAAATGGTGATTTTCATTTCCGATCCTGGAATCAAATAGATCCTCCCCTTGTAAATGATAAGATCATTTACAATTGTGTACCTGTCATCCTGAACTGATCCATCAACGATCCCTGTTGCCCAACTGTCCCTAACATACTCTGCCACAATCAGGTGCCTCCAATCTTCCGCAATCCTAGTCATAGAGCTTAAGTGGGGACGTCGGGATAAAGCATCAGCCACAATATTTTGTGTTCCTTTAACAAAGGAAATATCAAAGTCATATGATTGTAGCTTACTCACCCATTTTTGCTAATGATCATTAAGATCTCGTTGCCCTAGGAAGTGCTTCAAGCTGTTGTGGTCTGTCTTAACCACAAATTTGCTGCCCACCAAATACTGTCTGAATTTGGCCAATGCGTGCATAATGTCCAACATCTCCTTATCATATATGCTATACCCCCTTTCTGGACCACGAAGCTTCCGACTCTCAAAAGCAATTGGATGTTTGTCCTGCATAAGTACTGCACCAATTCCCTCACCTGAAGCATCACATTGCAGCTCAAGGGGTTTAGAAAAATCTGGCAAAGCAAGCACTGGGCATGAGGTCATGATTAGTTTGAACATCTCAAAGCAGTCCTATGCCTCTGGAGTCCAAACGAAAGCCCCTTTCTTGGTCAAGTCTGTGAGTGGTGCTGCATGGCGTGAATATCCATTAACAAATCTGCGGTAGAATCCACACAACCCCTAAAATCCTCTGAGCTAAGTAAGATTCACTGGTGTAGGCCATTCCACAATCGCCTTAATCTTTTCAGGATCCATATGTACTCCCTCAGAACTGATGATGTGACCAAGATATAGTAACTCTGTCATCCCTAAGTCACACTTAGACTCCTTTGCATACAAGGACTCTTTCCCCAAAATGCCCAATACTATGTCAAGATGTGCTATATGATCATCCCATGTTTTACTGTACACCAAAATATCATCAAAAAATACCAGTACATACCTCCTCAACTGTGAATGGAAGACCCGGTTCATGGTAGACTGAAATGTTGCTGGGGCATTGGTTAATCCGAATGGCATAACCACAAACTCAAAATGCCCACAATGGCACTTAAATGCAGTCTTCTCAATGTCCTGTTCCCTAACCCGAATCTGATGATAACCATACCTCAGATCAATTTTGGAGAAGAAATGTGCACCATGTAACTCATCTATTAACTCATCAATTCTAGGAATGGGATATATGTTCTTTATTGTTCGCTTATTCAAGAGTTTGTAATCAATACACATCCGCAATGTACCATCTTTTTTCTTAACCAGCACTACTGAAGATGCAAAAGGAGACTTACTTGGTCTAATATGTCCCATGGCCAGCAACTCATTAATTGTCTTTTCAATTTCATCCTTGAGTCACTTGGGATGTTTGTATGGAGTGACTATGACAGGCTTGGCGCCCTCCTCCAACTCGATGATATGCTCAATCCCTCGATCTGGAGGTCTACCTGGAGGAATCTCGCTAAACACCTTCGTATGCTTAACCCTTAACTCCTAGATATCAGGATGGTACTCTGGTTTCTGTTGTTCCCCTTGTGTAGGCATCAACACACATTCTGCTGCCCACTCTACCATATCATGTCTTACTAGCCTCGCCATCCTCCTGAATGAGATCATCCTGAAACTAGAGTCTCGAATTGCCTTAAGAACACGAGTCTTCCCATCAACCTGGAAAGACATCTCCATCTCTCTAAGATCAAGGGTGAATTTCCCAATATCATGTAACCATCTCATGCCAAGCACCATGTCAGTATCACCCATGTTCACCACATAGAAGTCCGTTTTGAACTCATAGTTGTTCAAGCGTATGGGCAAGTCTGGAATTCTCTTCTCACATTTGAGGGTATATCCATCTACAACCTTAACCCTTATTCCCTTAAATTCCTCTGTCCTGATTCCTCTCCTATCAACCAAACGAGCATCAATGAAGTTGTGAGTTACCCCTGTATCAAGAAGAGTGATTATCTTTTGCCCCGCTAGGACCCCACACATCCTAAATGAACCCTCCTGTTGGATGCTAGTGATGTGTGCATCATGTTGCCTCGTTGCTCCTTCATGTTCCTCTTCACTTTCATGCTTTTCTTCCTCCTGCTCTGCCCCTGAGTCTTTAGAATCAGATTGTTGATTTGATTTTTCTGATTCAGAGTCTTCATAGTATGCCCACATTACTTTATTAGCCTTTCCCTTTGGTCTCAAGGGACAATCATGATTTGCATCATAAGGCCCCTTACAATAGAAACACAACTTCTTCTTCCTTAATTCATTGAGTGTGTCACGATCCAAAGGTGTTGCTGATTTGCTCTTAAAATCTGGTTTGTTCTTCTTCTTAGAGAAAGATTTATTATCTCGATGCGAAGAAGATCCCTTTGATACAAACTTATTCTGTGGTGTTGACAGTTCCATACTTCTAGCCTTCTTCATAGCCTCATGAAGGGTAGGAGGATCAAAGGCTTTTATCCATCCTCTCATAGGCTCCATTAATCCTTCAATAAATAGCACCACCAACCATCTCTCTAAGATGTTAGGAACCATCACCAATAATTTCTGGAAATCTCCAATGTAACTCTCCAAACTTCCAACTTACTTGAGTTGGGCCAAATCCCTGAAATATGATTCTGGATCTTTCCTATCAATACGTTCCACAAGTTTATCCACAAACTCTTGATAGGATGTAATCTGATTATGTTGTAGTGTTACCAATCCATGATACCACCATTCGTGTGCTGCTCCTTCCAGGTGCAAAGTGGCAAACTTGATGGCTTCTTCTTCTGTCATGGGTCGAAGAGCCAAGAAGGTATCCAACTTATGAATCCATGACTGTGCAGTAATCTTGCCACTACTATCAAACATGGACAATGTGATCTTATTAGTAGCTTGCTTAAGGTCCTTATTCTAATTATGAGGTCTCCTCTCCTGTCGAGACCTGTAGTAGTCCATCCTCATTTGTACAAAATGATCAAAATGCATAAGCTCTCGAGCTTCTGGTGTCAATAGTTGCCATTCATCATGAGCAACCATGTATGCATCAGCAAAGGTAGGCTCAACATCTTCAACATTCTCTTCCACTGCACGTTCTTCCCTCAAGAAAGTGGGTCGTGTAGGTCTATCTACAGTGCGAGAAGATGCTCTTTATACTCTCCTTGAACCTGCTATGCTCCTGTCATCTTCATGATCTTGGGGCTGCCTCCTAGGTAAGATCAATTGTTGTAAAGTGTTTTCAAGCCGCTAAAGTACCACAGATATCTGGTGTTGACCGTCCCTTAGACCCCTCAAAGTGTCAAGTACCTCTCTATCACCATCTCTTACATTTCTAAGAGGACTTCCCTCTCTTCTTTCCTCCATAGGACCACTCATCTCTTTGTCCCTTGCTGCAACAGCTGCTGATAAGGTGTCTTGTGCCTGCTTCCTTTCTTCTCTAGCTATATATCTCTTGGTCCTGTCGCTTTGTTGCATAAATGAAGACGATTTCTGACCCAAAGGATGGCAGGAAACCGCTCTGATACCACTGTAATGAGCCTAGCTCAAAACTGACCAGAACTTGACCTAATTTTTAGTTGGTAATTTCGTCAAACAATTTATATGCAACCTTGTAACTCGCTGATGTAGTGTTATAGTTGAAGTAGGTTGATAGAAACGAATTCTAAGACTGATTTAAATACCCTTACAATGCCTACAATCTGATCTACATGCAAATATGCAATTCTTTTTGGATTTTTTATGCAAATATATGAAAACTAGGTATGCAAAGACTAGACATTTTGTAAAACATTTGCCATGCATCATATCATTTATAATTCCTACAATCTGATCTACATGCAAATATGCAATTCTTTTTGGATTTTTTATGCAAATATATGAAAACTAGGTATGCAAAGACTAGACATTTTGTAAAACATTTGCCATGCATCATATCATTTATAATTCCTACAATCTGATCTACATGCAAATATGCAATTCTTTTTGGATTTTTTATGCAAATATATGAAAACTAGGTATGCAAAGACTAGACATTTTGTAAAACATTTGCCATGCATCATATCATTTATAATTCCATTTGCAAAAGTATCTATTGAAATCAGCTACTTATATCTCCATTATTATAAATACTTCAATACAATGTTAATGTCAAATAGCCAAGACTCTTGGCTAATACATATGAATCAATGCTTAAATTTGAAACAGACTGTCACCTACAGTAGACCTCCTATTATGCAGCTAAATGTCATCTAACATGCATGAAAATGACAAAAGAACTTGGTTTAGGAGCCGCCTTGCATTCCCAATGAAGAAGCAGTGAAAATTCTAGAAGTTGAAGACCATATGCAGCCCACACGAATTTCTGAAGAAGTCGCCCCTGTTCAGATCTGGAATGAGGAAATAAAATAATCTAAGTAGCTTCCAAGCCTCTAATAACTCCTAACACATTCAACATAACCCTAGGAATGGTGCGCCCCAATCTCCAATGAAAATCGATGCAAGTATGGGCTCTAGCGAATGAAAAGAAGTCTCTAATGGTGTCCCTATTGCTTCAGACTTGGCATCAGAAAATTCTTCAATAGAAATCTGGTTCTCCTCTCAAATAATCGATGCCTCCAATAATATTCTTCAATGCTAATAGTTTCCAATATAATGATCTTCCAAAATTGGCCTTAGGCCACAAATTTCTGCCCTAATGAAGTGACTGTAATATCACCTCCAATCTGCAATAATTCAGGTGATATTTCACACCCTCAAAATTGCTATCAATGGGAGTTTTCGTTCCCAAAGACAATCTGATTATTTGCAAACCACTTGGCTCCACAAATACTCAAGAAGAATTCACCAATCAACAATTCATCAAATCTGGATGCCCAAATGGTGAGACCTCAAGGTCTATTTATGCATTTCCTCTAGAGGTCGACCTCAATAAAATAATATTATCCTTTGACTTCTAGAAGATTCCAATATATTTTAATCTTTTTGCACTTTATGAAATATTAAAATATTATATTATTAATAAAGTGCATCTCAACATCAAATTATAAAATAAGGTTTCCAAAAATAGAATTAATGATGAAATACAATGGGAAACCTTACTCCATTCAAAACTGAGCCAAGTAATCATCAAGTGACTACAAAATGACTCTCTCACCATGCCTCATTAGCCTACGAGAGCCGTTAATAGGCTAATCTTGCTGATATGTCGATGTCAACTAGAAGGGGACATTACAGTGTTGTGCTAACTGATGTGGGTGAGATTGAGACACATTGAAATTTATGGTGGTTAACATTTAAAGACACAAATGTTCTATTGGATATGGAGAGGGGTAATTTTAGTAGAAGGTGGCAAGTTTCTTGGGCACTAATATCAGGATCCACTAGGCTATCAGTAAGCAATTTATGAAAAGCAATTGGGGCTGGCAATTCTGACTCTAGGTTTGTGGAGATGTGAGATAACATGGTATGGTATGATTCAGATTTGTGCTCAGCTTTTGCAGCATATTTTGCAATATATTTGAGGACAGCAGCAATTGATAATACAGGTTGGTAGTCTACATTAGCCCTCCAGATAGATAGGATAGTTGGGTTGTGAAGGTTCAATCGATCATCATTACGAGCTGGTGTATGCTTAGGATGACCGGTCTCATCATTTGAAAGAGTTGACTTATCTTGCATGGACCATGGTGCTTTGTAGCGACATACAATAGATGGCCCTTTCTTTTTGAGGCATGTTAGCAAATTACACTTTGTGTGTCATTCAACACGATTGACTAATTCACAATAGTCTATTGAGGGCTCACATGACAATATCCTTGTTGTGTCTAACAAGCATGGATCATCAAGAATAGAGTGGTGAATTGTTTGGCCTCTCAATTGGAGGCTACGTGGATTCCAAGCAGAGACATATTTATCTATGTAATCAAGTGCATTTTGTACAGATTGAATGTTATTCCATTCTAATCTATGAATATCAAGAGCTTGTGCAAGCCATAGAAAACCATGAATGTGTGCGGATCCTCTGTGTTGCCATTCATACCTATGAAAAGATGATATTTAGAAAACTATTAAGGTAAGAGTCTGTTGTTAAAAGTGAAGTGATGATTTATAGTAAACAATTAAAGTATGTGTGTATTTTGCAAGATTGAGAAAGAAAGGGTTTACCTATACCAATATTCAGATGCACCAAGAAGTTTTTCCAAGACCTCTTCCCGAAATGCAGTAAACCTGTGGTGAATGTAGACATCGGTGAGGTGTGGATTTTGTACAATGTTATGGATCCTCCATCTAGAAGTCATGGAAGGATTTGTAGGAGGCTTGGTTGGCATGATGGCATGCAAGTCTGGCCATTTAGTATCTGTTGCACTTAGGGTGAAGAAGAATGACGGGCAACCAATTTGAATGATCGTGTTAGAAAGTTCCCCTTGACGTTGGGTCCAAAATGGATGCGTTCCACTAATGGTCAAACTAAATCGCATGAGTTGATCTACAAGTTTGTCATCTGGCATGTCCTTTAATCTTTGGCACAGGTTGTAGATTGTTGAGGGAAGACGACCATCAAGATTTTTGTTGACAAATACAAAGGAGGTTGTTTGGCTACGATGGCGTATAATGATATTTAAAATGAAGTACCTAAACCGAGGGTGTTGCCCAAACTGCTGATCATGGTACCTTATAAGGTGGAGAGCATATTCATGTAGTTTAATTTCTTTGATGCATTGTTGCTTGAATGTAGCTTTTCCATTTGGAAACAAAGTGGGGAATGACATAGCAAATAATCCTTCAGTGTTGTATTCATTTATAGGAGTTGGAGAAATGGGCGGCCATGCAATGGTTGGTGTTGGTTGTCCTACACCTAGTTGTAGCAAAGAGCACACCTCTTCAACCTCTGTATGTGCATGTGGGAGATTCACCACAAAGGATGTTGTCGGCAACAAGCTATGCTCAGTAGGGTCATATTCAGTGTTGCTTGTTTCGTTGAAGTTTGCATCTATGGTAGTAGGATTTGAAGATGTTGAAAAAATAAGGTTTGAGACATTAGTAGAACACTCTGGAAAATTTGATAATGCAAGCTCATCTATTTGGACATCCTTGTAGTATGGGTCATTGCATATCTTATATTTAAGTGCCTCGTGGACACGACCTCTACTCACAAGGAAGCTATATGGTTGTTGGTCGATATTTTCCCTGTTTACTATTAGAATATCAAGGTTAGTAATATGCCTAGGAAAATAAGATGCAATTGCAAATATATCTTGTGGAAAGTTGATAGTGTGGCCATTGTATTTTAGTTTCCCCCCCTTGCATAGGTAACTTGAAGTATTGGGCTAACTCTTGCTATTAGCATTTCCTCAATTTGGGATAGAATTTGTAAACATACATGTTGCTCACTAGGGTCCACGTTGTTCCACTTTGAGAACCGATGGTCATTCTTTTCAGATATGCATCTAGAACAAGTTGTGAGTCCATTTGTTTGCCTAGTTTTGATTCCTGGATATCTCTCCATGCAAACCATACAAGTTGATATTTTTGATAGGCTATCTAACTTTGATCGGAAGTTATTTCTAGCAGAGAAATACTCCTGGGAGAAAAGTGGCGAAGGGTGCATTTCGATATCTAGGGCAGGATGAACTATATTTTGTGGGGGAGGTGCAATACTTTGTAGGATGGGTACAGTAAGAGGTGGAGAGAATGTAGATGTTGAGGCTCTAGAAATAAGAGTTTGATTGACCTCACGTCTTCATTTGTTAATATCATCTTTCCTTGCATGGTATTGTTTTCGTTTTAGTACATTTTGGCGAGAGCGTATTTCTTGCAATCTTTCATTTTCTGCCTCCATAATAGAAAATGTTGATGGTAAAAGGAATGAAATAGATTTGTGAGAGATAATAAGTACAATATACAGGATACATACATACAAATTTGTACATAGAAATTTTAATGTACATAAAGCTGTAAAAAAATATGGACAGTGTTAATTTAAATATGTTTTTTTCATTTAAATTTGAGAAAAACCATGATCAATGCGACGAGGAAGGAGAACATAAGCTATGCAAATTACAAATTGGAAGGAAAATGTAGGAAAATATTTGTATATGTGTGACTATGCAATGTTTTTGATAACAAAATAAAACTCTTATCATTTGCTGATAAACTTTACATATATGGGTAGATGGAGTTTACAATATTGCTAAGAAGAGAGAAGTGCAACATTTAAATTTTCTTAATGGCAGTAATAACAATGCTTTGTGTTTCCTGTCCACCAAAGGGAATCACTTGGATGCTCAAATCAATGTAAAATTGGCTACCAATAATATGGTCCAAAATGTCTTTAGCAGTATTTGGTTCAGCAAGTAGTAGCTGAAAATCCTCTGCAGTAACACCAATTAATGAATTTGTTGGACCTTCAAATGCAGTAACTTTAAGGAGTTCACCACTTGCATCTTTCAAGTCCATTTTGAGCATGTAGCTAAAGTCACATTTAAGGAGATCTTTACAACACTTTGGGCAATGAAATGTAGTAGGGGAAGTTTGCAAAACCTTTTTTTTACACTTTTTATTGTCCACCAATAGAGGACATGAAAGGTAATAGAAGGTGTCAAGGTCCGGATTTGAAATGGAGGCCTTTATGCAAACTTTTTTCTTTTCAAGCATGCTTTTATCTTTTAGAGATGAGATATTAACTGGATTGGCAAATTGTATGGGAGAAAGTTGTTTTTTGACAAGGAAGTAAAGGGCTTGGCAATATCTGTAGTGGCATACCATGTTTGTAAGGCCGAGGTCTCTGCTAAATTTGGGTTAATTTGAACTTTAGTTGGGAAAATAGTGTCAAGACCTCTCTGACACCATGTGGTAATACGTGCCGATTTAATCAAAATTACATAAGGATTTGGCTGTACAGGCATATCAGAAATTTGTATCCCATCAATATAGCAATGATGACCCCAAAGTGTAACATCTATGGTACAAGTGACATATCAACAATTGTAGCAGTGCATTTAATTGTCTCTGTACCATCTCTTTTACGAATAGTTGATGCAGGGGAGATAGCTACAAGTATTCCAATGACATCGACAAGGGAATTGATAGGAAACAAGGACAATGATTGGATACTTTTAAAGTGGAAAGTATGTGTGGGTATTGTAGGAGTTCAAGGATGTGGATGCAATGACAGTTGATGAGCTATGCAGAATTATTTCGTATGGATGTGTGGAGCTACTATATTTTGTGTTTGCAACTTTGATGCGTCCGTTGGAGATGACATAAAGACTATCAGAGTTAATAGCATGGTAAAATCTCCAACTTGTTCGTTGAAACAAGAAATATGAATTTCAGAGCCTGCCATGTCTATGAAATCAAATCCAAAAACTTTTCCATCATGTCCAGCATTTTTATATTCGTGAATTGATGATTTCATCAAGGCTCGACCCTCAATGTCCAATACTTATGGTTGGGGGTTAACATTTTTATGGGAATTGGATTAAAAGGGGATATACTCTTCTGACTTTGAGGCTCTGCATCTTCTTCAAATGAATCATTTGTAGATTTAGAGGATCCCACTGGGGCTAGAGAGCTACTTGATGGGAGGGAGATTCTAGATTGCACGAGAGGAGTTGGAGTACCAACAATTGGTGCATTCTTTGAAATTAATTTAATTTTTTCAATAATGATAGCCCTGCAATTTTGTAAAGTGAAAAACTTAGTAAGAGAATGCAAGGGGAAAATTTAAAGAAGGAAAATTTTATGGGAGTATGTTGACGTACATAAATTTGTGAAACATCTTTGAGCTATATTGTGTAAGTAGGACAATAGAACCTTTTACTAGAGCCTCCTCCAACACAAGATCATTGAATTGGGTAGGAAGTAAAGCATGATGGGTGTGCAAACCATCAGAAAGTTCAACATGGTATTTGAGAAGTTTAGAGTGACCTTGTTGAATGGAGTCAATGGATGCAACTTGCAAAACAGGGGTCAAACCAGAGATGCCTGCAAGAATATCTGCAATGGAATTTGTAGTCAATGTTGCCATCATTTTTTTCATACTTAGTGTACTAAATGCGCCTACCAACATTTTGAAACATGATAATTAGGTTTTTGAAAATTTGAATTTTGTTAGCAATAAGTTTGGAACCAAATTGAAAATGCTAATTTATGAATGCGGGTAATGTAAATTGGCCACCGAAGAGGGAAATTTGTGGAAAATAGGATGTAAGTTTGTACAATTTTGGAAAATGCTATTGGTGTTTTTGAAAAAGTACAAGACTATGTTTTGTGATTGTTTTCTTCTTTTGTAAAGCTACAACAAATTTGAACATATGTTAAGGGAAAAAAGGTTTTGTAAACATTTTTCAACTTATTATGAAGGGAAATTTTCAAATAAATTTGTATCGTAAAGATTTGTAAATAAATAAAAGAGAGTCACTGTAAATGTATAATTGTAGAAAATATGGTAAGAAGGGAACTTGCAATACTGATGACTAATAAATGTAGTTTCTATTAAGCAGCTAGACAAAATTATAGGAAGAAAAAGTTTTAAAAGGTGCATGTAGAGTATGCAATACAATTTAAACAATGAAGATGGTCAAAGATAGTGAGTTTGAAACATACCTATAGATAGCACCTCTATATGTAGTAGTCACAAGGATTGGAAGATTTGAAATAATTTTTTTCCTGTGGATATAAGGAGTACAAAATGTGGTGAGCATAAGTCAAGTGGATAATGAAGAACTTGAGAAAATTAGTCCAAAATAAGTGCCATTTTGAATGCAAATAAAAATTATATTCTAATATTGCAAAGGCTTCAAGTTTAGAGTAAATAAATGGTGTAATTTTTTTTATATGAAATTGGAATACAAAGTTAACATATTTGATAAAGCATTGAAATCTTCAAAGGAAAACATAGTTTATTTATATCTTGTTTATTTATTTCCATATCTTGTTTATTTCATAAATTGTACAAGCCAAACCATGAGAGATAAGTATGAATACAATTGCATATGTATTTCATCATGTAGAAAAATGTTTTGCCTATGGTTATTAGATGACATAGATTCTTTTAAGTATAGTATCTAATTTACATAATAAACAATCTTTTAGGAACTTAAGGAATGTATTTTTACTACGAGGAACATAACCTTGTTCGTTGCACTAGGAACTAACACTTATTGTAGACAATTTAAGAATGTTACAAATGTGGTCTTTTATGTCATATACTGTAATAAAAATTCATAAAATGTACAAGCCAAATCATGAGAGATAAGTATGAATACTATTGCATATGTATTACATCATGTACAAAAAACGATTTATCTATGGTTATGAGATGACATAGATTCTATTAAATATAGTATCTGATTTACATAGTAAACAACCTTTCAGGAACTTAAGGAATGTATTTTTACTATGAGGAACACAACTTTGTTCGTTGCACTAGGAAAGTAAGACTTATTGTAGGAGCTTCATGCAAAAAGGAAGTAGACTAGTCAAAGTTCCGAATACTTGTAAGCACATTACAAAAGTGAACTATATACATATTTCAAGAATAAAAGTTTTTCATGCACGATCTATATAGTTTTGGAAAATACATTTTATTTACGGAGCATCGCCCATTCCGTAAACCTCATCAGCATGCATCTCTCTCAAAAAAGTACAAAATGCAACAAGTTTGTCACATGTTTCATGGAACTCTTGTAGTGTCGCTTCCATTGCTTGCACTTCGAAGCCCTTGACAGTATGTACATTTCTAACAATTATTTATATTGTGTTCAAATTGTCAAAACAATTGACATGGATTTCATTTGACAGATCCACAACGTTTGCAAAAGATTCGTCCCAATTGGTTGAAAGAGGTGAACCAATTGGAATTTCAGGGGAGCTGTCACTATCTGATATTTCAATTATATCGGTATGTTGACTAGGGAGTGCCATTCCTAGATGTAGTAAATGTAAAAAAAAACACTTAATGTTAACTAATGTCATTATGTTAAATACAATAATGGATAACATTTGCATTTAAATGTACAAATTCAATTCATAATATATAAAAAATGTGTAGAAAATGTACGTTTATAGTTAAAAAAATAGCTATCAAAAAATGAAGATATAAATTAAATAAATAAAAAGGACAAAAGATACAAAAAAGCCTAAGATTGTTTTTTGGCTTTTTTATTCATAATTGAGAATTATACAAAGAAATATTTCTATTTAAACATTATATGTCTTTATAGATAACTATTTATTATTATTAAAATGAAAAATAACTCAAAATATATATTCAAATTAAAATTAAAATACCACACCTATTCCTAGTGCATTACTTTTCAAGAATTAAGCATTTTGAAGATAGATCATTAGAAAAAACTTGCAACATAGATTTAAAGAAAAATAGACATTTTCAATTGCATGCTAAATATTTTTTGTTCTTTCCCTTTCATAATTCTAAAACCTAATCAATTAAAATAAAAAATCCACACTGTATATTAACATTCTCACTGAGTATCAATGCAAATAATTAATCTAGGGTATATCACTTTCAATAATAAAAGAGAAGATAAATTTGAGCATTTTAAATTGGAATTTCATTTAAAATGATTAGATCCTATGGGAAAATGTAACATCAACTTGTCAATTATCTAGGTGCTAACTCCAACATGAAATTTACTAACGTATCCTATATGATGTAGTCAATTGATCATGATATACTGAAATCTATTCAACACTAATAACTACAACCCACAACTTTTACATTCATTGCCCATCCAATAGTAATTAATTCATTCCAATTCTTCTATACAAATATTTGTCAATTATCTGGGTGCTAACTCCAACATGAAATTTACTAAATGATGCGGTTAATTGATCATGATATACTAAAATCTATTCAACACTAATAACTACAACCCACAACTTTTCCATTCATTGCCCATCCAATAGTAATTAACTCATTCCAATTCTTCTATACAAATATTTGTAACCATGCATATATAAGCATCTATTGTTATTGAAAAGAAATTTATAAAACTTTTTATTTCAACTTCAATGCATAGAAAGAAAGAGGACTTTTGATTCACTAGAGTAAAATTACTATCAAGAAGAGATGAATCCAAATGGGCAAATGGTTTTAGCTTGAGAAGTTTTCCAAAATCAACATTTTCACCTCTATAGGCAACAAGATAAGTGACAGGGGAGTGGTAAGCCAACCTTTTCACACAAAGCACTAAGCAAAGGCAATGGAAATCGTATCCTTTACAAATTTCCCAAAACAAAAACCCCTTGTCCCAAAGAGAATCTTGCACCTCCCCAATTTCAGGCTTTCTTTCCAGGGAACACTTTTAGAGACAATATTTGAATTTCCTATTAAACTACTGGCATGTTCAATGCAAGGCAAAACTTCCCCACCTCAAGACTAAAGCCTACAAGACTGTGAACTCTTCGCACCAGCTAAAGCGCCACAAACAACTAGAAAATTACCCATCACCAAAAACCTAAGCTGAACATTTTCCAAAACAGGGCTTTGCAACAGGGTATGGACATACATCAAAGCATAAAGGATGGGGAATTGTTTTCAGAACCAAATGCATTAACATTCTGTGGGTAGACAATAAAACCCATCCAATATGAAACTAAGGCTCTTCAGGTGATGATATTATACTTTATCAAATCAAACAGTGCACATCTATCAGGAAAATGGCCAGTCAAAATCAACTTTGCACAATATAAATCTATCAATGTATACAAAAATAACTTCAAGAGGGTCATATAACTATTATAATGAAACACTCGTTACAAAGAGTACATTAATTTGGTAATTCTTACTCCATAAAATCTGCTATAAGAGATGCACAACATACAGGTACACAATAAAAATGAGAGAGAGATGATTAGAATAAAATCAGTGTACCTCAGGATCTCCTAGCTGTAAGTTGAATTGTCCAGGTTGTTGTTGGAGTTATATGTTACCAGCCAGCTTATTTAAGCACATTGGAGGTGGAGATAAGGGGGCGGTTAAAGAAAGATCTAAATATATACAACTATGCAAAATAAATATAAATTAGACGTTTTGATTAAAAAGATGGTTGAGTGGACATTTTGCGAATGCATTCTTCAGTATCTATTTACCAACAGGATAATATCTAGAAAAAAAGATTAGTTTGCAATCAATGTTATTTATGCCGAGTACATCTATAGTGGTCACGTATGAAGGTGGTAGCTGAAATCGCAACAAGATATTCGTATCCAAGTCAACAGAGAATGGAGATCGCTCGGGAAAATCAATGGTAACCTTCTTGGAATAGTTGAAACGTTCATGATGCCTCACAATAATATCTCAGTCGTAGTTAATATCAAATCTTTGCCAGATCTCAATAAAACGTCGTGGCACTAGAGCACTGATAGATTGGAGCAGGGATTGCTACGAAAAGAAGCCATTAGATGCATTCAAAGTTGACTTGAATGATATTATTTTACACCTTATTAAATGGCTGGTCATACTACAAACTTACGTACAATGTTTTAAAAGCGATGAACAGTTAGAGTGTGGAGAGTCGTCTCCAGGATGGCTTCAGTTGTTGATTTTAAAATATAGTTTGCTGCATTTCATAGTGGATACACCTTCGGCGTAAATAATAATAATAATAAAATAATAAATAATAAAACATAAATAAAATTGCCAAACATCATTATTATTACTCATTATTCATTTTTCCTTGAAAGTTGTCAATCTTCAATCGATTGGCCCGAAAGGATGAGTTCGCATAACCTAAAGAGCACATTTTGAGGAAAACTAATATACGTCGTCTCACATGCAAATTAAATCTAAGCCACCGAATTCATTTATGCAAAACCCACAACAAACGCAGACAGTCGATCTGGGGCAACATGCAAGCAAGATACTATCCCTCCAGAAGTCGTTACCACGTGTCTTTAAAACTAGTAAACCCTCAAATGATTTTTGATCACCTCTAAAGTTAGAGGACCTTCTCCACTAATTTTGATCGTAGCTTCTGTTATTATTTACCTACAACCCCGTCAAATTTATCGACATTGCTTTTTCCTCCTCCATTTGATTTTTCCATCCGTTGGTTTTCTCGGGAGAGAGAAAAAAATCAGGGAGGCAGCATATGGAGAAGGGCAGCAACCAAGTTTCAAACCCTAGCTTTGCTTAAACAACATGCAGCTGTTCCACAGTCTATTGGCGGCTAGTGCTGCCAAAGGCCTCTGTCGTCATCATCGTTGTTCGTTCATTCGTCGGCTGCCCCATTTAGCAGAACGAGCGCTCTTTTCGCCGAACATGATGCTGGTAAACCAATTTTCTTTTCCTTCAACAGATCATTTAAATAGCTTGTAATTTTGTTTAGACAACACCTCATTATTCGCCACATATCGATATTTGATCTGTTGTTTTTGGTTGATTTGAGTCTTGCATTGCATTACATTTAAATGGAATGAGCAGATTATCGAAATGAGAAATGAATGAATATAACAATGAGATCATGTAATACGGATCATTAAGTGGATCTAGGGTTTTTAAATGCTAACAAAATAACGGCGACTCCGTGAGAATTGTATTCAGAAAAGGCGTAATTATCTAGTGCCATCCATCTTAGATCTCCATGTGGTATATGGTGCCATGTGTGTGGAGAAATTTGTCCTTCTTTCTGACATTGCCCCATCCTTTTTGTCAAGTTAAGCCTGCCTTCTTTGTGATATCACATCACACCATTGCTACCCTCGAGCTGAGCTTGTCTTCTTTGGAGTTTCACTCTGTTCATGCCCTTGAGCCAAGCTTGCCTTCTTTGCGATATCTATTCCGTTCTTGCCTCCAAGTTAAGCTTACCTTCTTTGCATCCTGTTGTTTCCCTCAAACCAGCCTGTATTCTTTGCAATATTAATCAGTCGTTGCCCAGAATCCAACCGTGGTCGTCTTCGTGATATAGCTCCACCATTGCCCTCAAAGCTTTGTCGTCTTTGTGTACTGCTTCCTCTTTGTTGCCAGGCAGAATTTACCAGATTATATAATTATTAACTATTATTTATATAGGTAAATTGTAAATTGTAATTTTGTAACTTTCATTTCAACATCAATTAATGCTAGGGAATAAACCGTTTCTGTTTTTTATCCTAAATCAATAGGGGTTAGCATTAAGGTCCATGCAAAAATGAAAAAACCAATTGAGGCCTCCACACAAAAAATCAATAGAGGCCCAGGCAAAAAAGTAAACAAGGAATAATGATACACACCAATTACAGTTGTATGATACAGGACTACAGCTGCTAAAATTCCTGGTGAAACATCCATTGCCTAGATTTATGATTACCCGATCTAAAACAAAGGAGTTTATGTTTATTTAGTTAAACTCATTAATGCACAGGTATAGTGTCCAAGGCTTAGTTCACTCCAGACAAAAGTAAATTGCAAGTTTTCAACTTAAGTTTCTATAGGCTGCATTGTTTATATAAGAAACAGGCAAAATAAAAAGACACAGAGATGGTTAGTAGCATAGAGCCCTGAAGCTCTCTTTCCTACTCGAATCTGCAAAAGCAATGGTAATACCCTTATGCACTAGACCAGACAGCTCCTGTTCTGATATCATGGACATTGCAGCCATTAGAGCAGCCTCCTTCTGTGCTTTATATAATGCAGCATCTTTCTTTGCGAGGTGGCCATGGCCTTACTTGACCTTCAACAGTGAAGTAAATTGGGCCACAGGAGGAGGCATCTCTTGAGATGAAAGTGGTGCAGGAAAGAGGCAAGGTGCAGGAACATCACTACAGGTGATTGACAAAATTGTCCAGGATGACTTTTAGCAGGCAAATGTACTCAGATATCTCCTGATTTGATGGCTTCAGCACCTCCAATATACTTAAACTCAGTCTACCTTTATCGGGGTGCATGAGTGAATGACCCTTTAATAGGAGTGAATGCACCTAGAATATGAGGGAATGCACCATTCAATGGAATGTATCTTAAATACTAAAATCACATTTATTCAGAGAAGCCATGTCTGATGATGGGTTTCTTTGAATAGTGATACACACCAATTACAGTTGTATGATACAGGACTACAGCTGCCAAAATGCCTGGTGAAACATCCATTGCCTAGATTTATGGTTACCCAATCTAAAACAAAGGAGTTTATGTTTATTTGGTTAAACTCATTAATGCACAGGTATAGCGTCCAAGGCTTAGTTCACTCCAGACAAAAGTAAATTGCAAGTTTTCAACCTAAGTTTCTATAGACTGCATTGTTTATATAAGAAACAGACAAAATAAAAAGACACAGAGATGGTTAGTAGCATAGAGCCCTGAAGCTCTCTTTCCTACTCAAATCTGCAAAAGCAATGGTAATACCCTTATGCATTAGACCAGACAGCTCCTGTTCTGATATCATGGACATTGCAGCCATTAGAGCAGCCTCCTTCTGTGCTTTATATAATGCAGCATCTTTCTTTGCAGGGTGCCCATGGCCTTGCTTGACCTTCAACAGTGAAGTAAATTG
Organism: Sequoia sempervirens; assembly: GCA_007258455.2. Classification (NCBI taxonomy): domain Eukaryota; kingdom Viridiplantae; phylum Streptophyta; class Pinopsida; order Cupressales; family Cupressaceae; genus Sequoia; species Sequoia sempervirens. Next base: position 19,425 of record VDFB02088934.1, read on the forward strand.
GGCCACAGGAGGAGGCATCTCTTGAGATGAAAGTGGTGCAGGAAAGAGGCAAGGTGCAGGAACTTCAGGTGATTGACAAAATCATCCAGGATGACCTTTAGCAGGCAAATGTACTCAGATATCTCCTGATTTGATGGCTTCAGCACCTCCAATATACTTAAACTCGGTCTACCTTTATCAGGGTTGCATGAGTGAATGACCTTTTAATAGGAGTGAATGCATCTTGAATATGAGGGAATGCACCATTCAATGGAATGTATCTTAAATACTAAAATCACATTTATTCAGAGAAGCCATGTCTGATGATGGGTTTCTTTGAATATCTGCAGGGGCCAGAATCATCCATGTGTGGTCCATTTCAATACAGCCATATTAACAGGCACATGTCTAGGGGACTTGAACTTGGTTCATCGTTTTTACAATCTCTTGGACTTGAACTAACCACTAGCCCATGGTGTGTAATGCCCCCTTTTTGAAATAGGATTTAATAATAAATAATAATAAAATTAAAATGTAAAAAAAAGGTGAAAATAAAATATAATATAATTAAAATTTGATTAAGTTTAATGAATGGTCAAAAGGCATGAAATGAAGAGTTGTGACTCCCTCACACATGAGATATAAAAGGGAGGAGAGTTCTTTTGAAAAGGGGGAAGGAAAAAAGAAGGGAGCATATATATCAAGGAGGGATTAATTGAAGACTAAGTTACCGATTCGCCACTCCCAGCCTCTGGATACGATACGATTCGTACCGGATACGAAATTCGTATTCGGTACGATTCAGATTCAGACAGGGTACGAAAATTGGACTGTGGATTTGCCTTGGATTCGAAACGCCACTGTGGATTCGTCCAGGATACGCCCAGAAGAATCCAACGTGAATCTGATGCGAATCCAAACGTCAAAACACCCAAAAAACCCATATATTTGTGTAGCTTTGGTTAGTTTTTTTTCTGATTGTCCTTGCATATATTTTTTTTCAAAGTAGGTACAGGTATCCGTGTAGTTTATAATTCAACTAGCTCTAATTCAATGGACCTAAGGATGGAAAGGAATTCCAAATTTGATCAAGCATCAACTCTTTGGCAACATGTCACAATGATTGAGCTGCAAAAAGGGATAAAAAACCACCCTTGAATCTGCACTTTATTATGCCTCACTGGCAAAACAAAACCTCACTGGTTACATTTAGTGTCTCACTGACATAGCCTCACTGGCAAGAATCAAACCTTCACTAGGTACAATTTGTGTTTCACTGACATGACATTTGTCTCACTGACATGAATGATTACATCTCAGATTTGGATGAAAAGGAAATACACAGAGGGTCTCTCTGTTTCTGTACAAATCACTATCCTTCTGCAATTCAATGTCTATTCAAATGCATATCCACAGTCAACTCTGTCAACACAAGAACACCCTAATACATCCAATGACATCATAAGAACTTCTGATTACAAAAGCATCATATACTACATGAAAACACTTTAGTTCACAGCATATTCTCATCTATACTGAACACCTCCCTCTTTGTATAGAAAATCTTACCATTCTGCCATTACACTCTGTTATACGTGAAGAGTCCCTAACTCTGTTTAAGCCCTTCAGTACACAAGATCTAATGCTGCAGGTGTCTTCAATTTGAGCACCTTGCTGGAGGTATCTTTGGACTTGTAGTCAATGCCATAACAAGTAGAAGAGCTTGTATAGTCTGGTGAAAACTGACTTGTGTGCAATGACCAGGCAAGGAATTAGAATTTGTCTAGGGCCAAACAAACATGGATTGCCTAAGGAGTAATTTCCCTCTTATATCAAAGAGTAAGAAGCAAATAGTGCAATCGGGAAAGCAAAATAAGAATCCCATCCTTTAGCCAAGAAAGGATTGTGCAAGCCACCTACAAGGTCATCTTCCACTTCTCCAATAGTGGCTGCCACACATTCTTTCATTCTGGCATCATCTTCCCAAAAACACTTGACATTTTTATGTTTGAACTTTAATTTATAATTTTATATCATGACATTCGAGTATCACTAATATTTTAATATTTGACTATGAAAGTGGTGATGTATTTTTGCTATGTTATTAGACTATTAATATGGTGGTGTATTCTGAACTTCATTACTGCTGCAAATATGTATATATTTCTGATTTTTATATGTTTTTTGTATTGCCGTACCCAAGCCGTACCCAACCTCAAAATTTTTTTTTTGCCGAATCCCGTACCGGATTCTCGTACCCGTACCCGAATCCAAAAACGAATCGGTAACTTAGATTGAAGAAGAAAGGAATGGGAAGAAAATAAGGGAGTGACTCTTTCATAGGGCAGACATTATGAAGGGTTGTACTCTTTCAAAGGGTGGTAATTGTGTAAGGTTGTGACTCTTGCAAAGGGCAGCCATGAAGAAGAGGTGTGACTTCTCCCTTACATTGGAAGATATAAAGGGGAGAAGGTTTCATTTGAGGAGGACATGCAAGAGATGTTGGAATAATTTGTCATTGATGTCAAGGTTGAGCTGCTTGAGCTGCTTACGTGCTTGGTTGAGCTAGTTGCCTATCTTTTTGAGCTACCTGGCTGTATGCTTCAGCTGGTTGCTTGTCTACATCAGCTGGTTGCTAGCCTACTTGTCAACATATATGCCAAGTCAGCTATTGTGTGTTAGCATGATAGATTAGCTTACTTTGAAAAGTCTTATGCCAAATCATCCTATGCTATTTCTAATTTCACCATTGAAAAGTCTATCTTCTTTGTGCTAAATCATCAGCTGTGCCACATCATCTTTGAATGGTCAAATGGACTTTTTAATCGCATTCTTTGTGATTTGGCTTTAAACTTTGTAAAGCCTTTATTTTTAGGAGGCAGTGTATATGTTATGAGTCCGCTAATAATTTTATGCCTTGTATTATGGAATCTGACACACCGTACAAATGCCAATGTTTCCTCATTGTGGTCAATTGGTTGATTGTTTAAATTTATTTGAAGGCTTATGTTTCAAAAGGAGACTTCATATTTGAGGCGGCTATTTGAAAACCTCTCTATCTTATTTGACAGCTTGTCTGGTGATGTGTCATCGACTCTATTCCTGGCTTCATGTTTTATTGCGTTGGTTTCTTCAATAATCTTGTGTGATGGCGGCTTCAGTAATGTTGGTGCGATGGCTATATGGGACATTATTCTCTGACGGTATTTTAATATGGGCAACAACTGCTTCTTGTCAGCGACAACTTGATTTAATTAAAAGAAGATTTTTTCTATTTATCTCCTCGGAAAAATGTTGTGGCGAGTGCGAGTTGAGTGTTTGTGGAGCTCTTTTTGGTGGACGTTTCTTTTGGCCTTATTGAATTTTATAGTAGCTCAAAAATTTAAATCGATTAAAATTTGGTATGAATTGGCATGTGCGACAAAATTTTTGGGCGGCTTATTCAAGCAAATATAGAAGACTTTGTTTTGCCTGACAGGTTGAGTAATGGAATTTTATTGAGAAGTGTCTTAGAAATTTTTGGGCGTTTCTTTTTGTAAAGTCCTTTTGAATGCATCATTACCATCGATGGCTTCAAAAATTCTTTGTGCGGGCCAGTTTTGGTGAAGACGCGATTCTTTGTGTATGGTTTAGTTAGCTATTTTGAATAAGAGTCTTTAATTTTATTCAATGCCTTCATCATTATTGGCACGGCGAGAGTTATGTTGGAAATAGAATCGTTTATGCAACGACAACTACAGAAAATGAGTTGAGATTTTATTAAGAGCTTTGAAAATTTCTGAGGACATCTTCATTATTTCTGCATTTTGAGTTTCGAATGAAAAAGTTTGATTGTGTGGCGCTAAAGGAGAATTTTGTTATAAATAATTTCAGAGGCTTGATTTTAGATAATTCTAGGAGCAACTTTATTCTTGGTTGGTGAAAAAATATATGCTCTTATTTCTGACGGATTTCCTAGCTGAGATTTTTTTTAAATATAAAAGTTCTGAGTTTGGTGTGCAGCATAAAAGGGGGCTTTTGAGATTTTGTCAGTATGGTGTGCAACTGATTCTTTGTTTGGTATTTCATGAGTTTAAGGGAGTGATTGTTGGGTCGATGATTTGAATAATGTGAGAAGAGTTGCTTGTTATATAGTTTGGTTTTGAGATGGTTTAAATTTTGGTTGGGTTGTTGAAGTCAGTTATAAATTTGAGTAAAAAAGATATGCTCAAAAAGGGTTTTTGATCATCATTGCTGAGTGTAGTATGTATTTTGTATCTTGGAGGTGATATGTACTGTTCTAGATTGAAGAAGTGCTGTACACGGTGTTTGTAATTGAACTTAGTTTATGAGAGTGTAAAGTTGTGTTGGATTGAAGAAGTGTTGCAGCGTGTATGTGTTTGAAGAGCCTCACAGTTCATGTGAAGGCATTGCTTGAAATAGTGTGTTTCAGATTTGTTTTCAAAGACTGGAGTTGGTGCTTCGGTGTTTTCGGAGTTGGTGCTCATGCTGGAGTTGGTGCTTCAGCAGATTGAAGTTGGTGCTATGAAGGAGAGTTGGTGCTCTCAATGGGTTGGTGCTCACTAAATGTAATCTGAGTTGGTGCCTGATTTTGATAATAAGAGAAATATCTTGCTGTGGTTTTTTACTTGAAAGGGTTTTCCACGTGGAAAATGGCGTTCATCCTTTTATGGTGTTTATGTTGTTCTTTATGTTGCTGCTTTATGGTCTGATTTCTGATTTACATGATTGATCTGGTTTAAAGTTTTAAAAAGTCTCAAAATATTGATTCACCGCCCCACCGCCCCCTCCTCCCCACACACACTTCCCCTCTCATCAGTATTTGCTGTGCAATCTTCACAAGAGATCAATTTGGAAAATTAATTTATTATTCTCAAAAAGGCAGCAATGAAGGGTGGTGACTCAATTCTTATGAAAAGTGGTGACTCTTTCACCAATAAAGTATAAAGGAGTAACCATTCCAAGCATTCAAGGATCACTTATCAATCATCACCCACCAATGCATCAAATTGGCACTCATTCAATCATCACACATGAATCCATCAAATCAATCATCAATTATCAAATCAAGCAAACAATCAATCAACAAATCGTCATCATAAATTATCAATTCATTCAATCAATCAAACATACAAACATCCATCATTCAAACATCAACTATTCAATCATCAACCATTCTAGCCTCAAATTATTCAAATATCAATCACTAAAACATCAATCATCCAAGACATCAATAAGCAATTGAAAGAATTCAAAAATCAAATTGAAGAATAATTTTACAATATAAATTAAGAACAACCATATATATATATATTGTAGAAATTAAGTTATTGCAACCATGTTTGGAATCAATGTGAAATGTTTGATAGGAAGATGCAGCAGTACCGGTTCCCTCATCAAGTATGCCAACCCCAAAATGGATGTGCCATGCTTGTGAGCCAAGGGGCCGAATGACTCAAAGGCTCATTCTGTGCCCTTGGGCTTGGTTGAGGAGGACAATCTCTCCGCATCCTATCAAGCTTTTCTGTCAGATGTCCAATATGGTTGGCTGTTGGAAATAAGCTATGAAATAGATATGATTGAATTTAGATATTTTCATTTCAATAAAGATTATTTGTATATGATCGTAGATCCTTGATATTAATGTTGTGATGTTAATTAAGATTTTCTCTAAATTGTATTGCAATTATGTAATTATATATTCTATTTGTAAATAAATTACATTTATTGAAATTGTTATTTTTGGGCAAAAACACGTATATCCCCAAAAAGGGGACATTTACATGGTCTGCTAGATGCAGCCTCCCTGTTAGTTCAATGCTTATTTCAGATGTCTTTAGTGTGATAGGTTGTGTACTTTGAAAATAACAATCTACACTGTTAGTTTAATGTATGATTGGACTTCTTTAAAGCATGAAGGAAAGGTAAATAGGATTCCTAATAACCTAAATGCACCACATCAAGGGTGTAGAGTTATTCTTGAACATGCATGCAGATATGGAACACACAAACATATTTTTGTATGTCTGAATTGCATACATTTTTACTAAGTTACTGGTTTGTGTTTGGTTATAGAGATTCAGTTATGGTGGTATGCCAATTTTTGTAAGCTTGATACATGTTGGATACCTTTGTGCAAAAATAAATGAACTTAAAATCACAAATATGTATTACATATTTTAGCCTAAAAGAGGAATTATGTTTAGATAACCATATAACATGCATATAATAAACAAAACAATCATCAAAATACTATTTCAATGTCAATTTGTCAAACTCTAATGTCATGATCTAAGATATTAATTGTTCAATAAGAATACTAAAAATCATAAAGTCAGAAATCATTCATATTGCTCTTCGTAAAGAGCATCATCATCATCATCATTGACATTAAATGATGGAGATAAATTATATGTCATTTTAAAAACCTTACATGTGTACATCTTAGTGCATCAAATGTTATTTCTTGTTGATTAAAAAGTCAAAGTCAATCTATAGAAATTAAGTTTGAATGAATTTTGTTATTAAGTGTTTTTCTATTGCTACTCAGGTTATAACTTTCTATTGGGCTACCACCCTAGAAAAGCATAAATAAAATATTTCAATATGAAAGAGCTAATGATCATA
>VDFB02088935.1:0-13345 GCA_007258455.2 Sequoia sempervirens
AAGTAAATGTTTGCAGGAATGTTGCAATATCTCTTCAAACTTTCCAACTTACTCTCTAGGCTTCACTTTTGATGAAGCTGAATATGTATTCTTCAACAAATGTTTCTTATTGTAAGTGAAACCCATGTTAATCAATTGATCTGTAAAGACATCCTTGGGCTTAAGATTTGCATGATATCCTGGTCAATAAAAGCATGAAATTGCTACATGGATCATTTTAATTAGTTTGAATGGTTGCATGAATGTTCCCTGTGGCAATTAATTGTGGAAAATTACATGGATGCCACCTTTAGGGATCAAATTTTGTAGTTATATAGTCAAACTTTCACACCTTTTATCAATTCAGAAATTTTGGATAAATGCATGCAATTTTTTCTAGGAATGAACAATAGTCAAGAATGACCTCATCTCCACATAGATTGTTAACTATATCCCGCACTTTCCTAGATTGTTTTTGGATGTCTCATTAGGATTAGTTTCTGACTTCAAACAATCTTTAGGGAAGAATACCATTTGATTATGTATTACCATGTTAATTTCTTTTGCATTCAACATTTCATCACCTTTAATGGAGTTTGCATGGAATATTAGAAAACGCAGTGTGGAATAATTGTGCTAGTACCAATTTCTTCTATTTCCAAATAAAATGGGCATGTGAACATAAAGTACTTATATTTTGTTTTGTATTTATCCCATCTTTATCAAAATAAAATAATTACATTTCTTCTATTATCAAATAAAATGAGCATGTGAACATAAGGTACTTATATTTTGTTTTGTATTTATCCCATATTTATCAAACTCCACTTCTTGGCCTTTGTTTCTTTCTCCTATTTTGTAGATTATAGATATTCCTATTCTTGATAGTTTGAATAAATAATGCAATAAAGATTAAATATTTTTTATTATTCTTCAATAGTAGGAGTGGTTTCCTTGAATGAGAGAAAAAGTTGCCCCTGTGCTATGAATACGTGTTTACAAATTACTTTTTCTATTGTTCAAGGCCTTAGGTCTTCAGATTATTGGCATATTTTAATAATTTTATTGGATTATCCCAAGTTTGGATGGGCAATTTTAGAGGGTAATTCACAGGATGTTGTGCTGATTTTCAAAACAACAATTGGTTCTCATTTTATGTATCAATGTCTTTTCAATGCACCAAATACTGGTTTTTAGAATTAAAAAAAAAGGAGTTTACCAGAAAATCTCACAATTATAACTTTAGTTTTGAAATTGACTTAGGAAAGGTAGAACACACATCTAAGCAATATCATTGAAGAATGGGGTTGTTGGGAAAAATAAGATCTAGGAGTTCTAAGACTTTATAGTAGGTGATATGTTATATCTGATTGTTTGTTTGCAATTTCTATGCATTTAATTCTTTCTTGGTGCTTTTTGTCCAACTATGTTGCCTTGAATCTTACTCTACCTTTGCAGATGAGACATAGTGATTTTCACAACCTTGGAGTGTGGAAGTCTTTGGGAAAAATCTTACAAAATGAAGGTGTCCTTGGCTTTTATAAGTATGATGCCAATCTCCTTAAGAAGCTCCATTTTGTGATATTTTCTTAAGGTTTATTGTCACCTCCAAATCACCCTTTTTCTTTATGGAGTGTATTCTAATCTTCATTTTCATCTATTTTTCTAGAGGAAATGGAGCTAGTGTTCTTAGAATCATTCCTTATGTGGCATTGCATTTTATGACATATGAACAATACCCCTACTGGATTATAAATAATTGTCCTACTATGGGAACAAGTCATATTGTGGATCTTTTAGTTGGATTAGTTGTTGGAGGTAAACAGTTCTGTGTACCTATCCTCTGGATTTAGTTCGGACCAAGTTGGCTTACGAGGTAGACCATCCTTCATCTAGAATTGGTCTTTGAGAGGAATAATATTTTAAAACCTATTTTGAGTAGAATTGCTTCCATCTCAAGTCCAAACATGTTTATACTAATTTGGGACAAACTTGTTTTTCTAAATGGATAAATATTTGTCATCCTTACATCATGATGTAGCTGTTGATGAATGGGTTATCGAAAATTATAACTATCATGATGAGGATGTGACTATGGTTTGATTTTAGGATATACCATAGTAATTACACCAAGAGATGTTCTACAATGGGAGTTGGTGGAAGGGTGAAGGTTGAACAATGTTATTGCCAATGCTTTTAATAGAGATGAACTTACCAAGGTTATTGCCAATGCTTTTAAGAGAAGATTCTATCCAAAAATATACAGATAGATAAGAAAGCCAACCCAAATTGGAAAAACTAATTAACTTTCTGTCAACAGATTATAATCTGGTTACCAAGGTTTATCAAAGAGAAAATTACTTCCTCAGATCCATGGGCCCCTGGCAAGGATGAATTCTCTATCAGCCTCCTTTTCATAATCAATTATCCCTAAGCATAGGGAAGCATAGCAATGGAATCCATAAGAAAAGGTTTCCAAGTATAGGCCACCCATTTATGCAAATCCGTTATACTGGGTCAAATATTATTAAACATACAAATCAATCCCATCTTTGCATAATGATCTGCTTTCCAGCAATGAAATTTTCTTTGAAGCTTTTACCTACTTCCTTTTAGAACCCTACCATCCTATATATGAAGTTTCACCATTAATTCTAGCAACAACATACTTGTGCACTCCTTCCTTTGCAGATTTGGATTCCAAAGGGTGCCCTTGTAATGCATTCAATTTTATTTTTCCTAATCAAAAGTAAGGTAGCTATCCTTCAGTGCTTCTCTTGCACCATCAACAGCCCATTCAGGTTTCTAGAAAGTGAGCAGTGCTCCCTTTCAACAGATGACCGGATCTTATCTCTCTATGACTACAATTATGAGCTGACATTTATTTAAATGTATTTTTAATGGAAATTGATTCATTTTACTATATTTACAATTATGAGCTGAGCATAACCAAAACAACATAACTGATTTCATATAACCTTCTGCTAACATTCAAAAAAAAAATACAAAAACAAAATTCCATTCACATGTCATACAAAAACAAAAGTAGAAAAGTTCATATTCACACTACTCTTTTAACCATCTCCAAAAGTTTAAAGTTCACACCTCTTGGTGTTTCACAGATGTTTGTATTTAAGATATGTGAACTATTCTCAGTGATAGGATTAGAACAACCATCCATTATTTTAGGCACAACATCAAATTTTTTAATAACAAGTGTGTTTTCTTCACAAATTGTAGCATACTTACTTGCATACTCAGTCACTTTTTTGGATGTTTTGCTTTTGAAATTTTTTCTCAACTTTATGTTGTGAGTTTCCATATGCCTTTGATTGTTTGACAACTCCCAAATAAATTTAATTATTGTTTAAGAACTTTTCCTATCATTCTTGGATAAATTTTTAGCAAAATATTTTAATTTTTTAATTGAGTTCCTTCAAGTTTCTATCATGCATGGACAATTCTTTATTTTTGATTTTTTTCCACGAGATCTTTTCATCTTGTTTTTTCAATTTTATTCTTAACAATAACTTTTCATTCTAAATAGAAACTCTGCAAACATTTGCTTAAGAAAATACCTTCAATTGTGTCCCAAATTAAATCCCCTCAATATTAGATTGAGGCTATGCAACCCTTAACTTGCATCATCTCTACGTCTAAGATAAAACTATATCATAGAGCTTTGAATTATTAAGTTCTTTTTATGTACATTTTGCCATTTATTTATTTTTTCAGTGTTAGGATTTGTACAACTGTTGGGGGTTTTTAACCTTTATGGCTTGTCTTTTTACAAGTCTTGGGATATTATATGTTTCATTTCTCTATAAAAATCACTAATTACTGACTTCACATTAATAAAAATAACACATGCTTTATTTTTCAGCATCTCTTAAGTGTCTACCATATTCATATCATATGATATTCTCGACTTAATTTCTATTTTTTGTCTGCAGATATGTATATATTTACAAATTTTGTAAATTTTTCGTTGACATACCAAAAAAAAACCTAACCCAAAAAATTACCATACCAATAATACCCAAATCCAAATTGGTATCTTAGATTGTATGCCTTCCAAACACATTTGAATCAAATTATCAATCATACAATTGTAGTTAACTTCCTTGGATAACCTTAATTTTCTTCCAAGGCTTGGCCAGAAAGTAAATTTCCTAGTTAACAAAGAAAGACAACAAAATAATAGTTTGTATCACCTTATAACATAATATACAATGAAAAAAGTACTCTTTGGATTTGAAGTAAACTTTAGAAAATCAATAGTTAAGTTTTTATTAAATCCGCTTCAAACAATTATATTAGTTTTTAGTATTATTTTGATAATCTTGGTTTTGGGATTGTATAGTTATCTCTTTATTTAATTGATAGGTTCTATTCATCTCGATAACCTTCACGATATTTGATCAATATTGTTTTTATATCAGCATTCCTTACATGCCAAGTTAGTATTGGGAATAATCATTTTATTCTATTTTATTTTTCATCTTGTTAATGTCATATTGTGATCCTTGTTCTCTTGATGAACATTGTCCATTGAGTCAAACTATTAAAGCCAAAAGTCAAAGGTTTTACAAATGATTTAAGATTATTTTACTTGCCAGCTATTGTTTTGGGTAGTCTAGTGAGCTAAGTTGCAGAGAAAACTGCTCATGCATGGTTAAACATTTTGCAATACTATTTCTAGGTTTTTTCGTCCATTCTCCCAACATTCTAGAACATTTTGAATTTTGAAATTTGGCTTAGTAACATGAAAGTTATGATAATTTAAAATCTGCTATGTTTTGTTGCAATTTAGCTATTTGAATAGTTACTATTTTGATTTCATAGAATCTATTTGACTTTAATATTGTTTAGCATATTGTGGACCTTCAAAGGTGTTAATTCTTTGAGCTCATGTTCTATAGCATATTAGAAAGAGATAAACATATTTATAATGTATTCCTTATTGTCTCCATATTGAGATATTTCATTATATGAGTACAATGTTTTACTTATTCAATTTGTAATATTTATGAATGGGTTTTGTCAAATCATCATAGAATGATTAAGAGCTGTCATTATGCTCATTTGTAGGATTAATAGCAAGGAAATATGCTTTTAAGATGTTATGTTCATGATAAATATTTAACAAATGCAAGCAATTTTAACTGATAATGACCCATGCAAGTCACTATCTTGACATAAGTCATTAATATTTCTAGGATATGAACATGGTAGAAAATTTTAAATCTCCTTAATGCTTTGGTACTTTAGTATAGAACCATGGAATTGTTTCAAATTTAAGGTTATTGTTTACACTAACCATGGATGCACTTTCTTTGCTTACATTTATATTGGTTTTATTGATTGTAGCATTGAGGGACTCTGCTTCTCCTTGTGTAGGAAGGGAATGGGTATGATAAGTGCTTCTGGAGGTAAGGGATGGGCTGGTGGAGGTGGTGGCAAAGTTTCCATAAAGAGCTACAGTAGGAAAGAGAGTTTGAATATCTTTGTGCATGGTTAGTTTCTTGTCCTTTCCTATTTGCAAAGAAAAAAATTGTTACCTGAGAAAAGAAATTGAGTTGTTCTAATTGAAAATACTAACTTTGAGTCTAATTGAAAATACTAACTTTGAGTCTTTTGAAAAACATAAACTCATGCATCACAGATTATTGGATATTATTTTCTAGGTAATCGTATGGGTATATTTTCTTCTGTATAAACTATATATGTGGGTTTAAGAGTCTTTTACAAGCTATCTACATGGAACTTCTGTATGATAGGAATCTTTTCACATGAAGTGTATTTTGTCTTTTTCTATTCACTCAGAGGGTTTTATATGAGACTTTCAAACTTAGTTTCTTGCAGCATATCTAAAACTAGAGAATTCTAAAAAGAACAAGTTTGATCCACTTGTGTGCATAATGGCATATATGATTCACAATCCAAGTCATCTCTTTTAGTTATTAGTTTTTAGATGCCCTAAAAATGGTTTCCTTTCCAAATTTTATAGGGAAAAAGTTACCTTAAGGGACGTGGTATTTTTGTTTTATCGAGGGGGATTTTAATGATCTTTAGTTAAGCACAAAACAACTCACCAACCTGTAAAAAAATGACACAAGAACAATGAAAACCTCAGTATATAGAAGGCTCTAAATGATCTTATGTACATGTTTTTAATTTGACAACACAAGTTCTATAATTAATACTTAGTTTTTATTCTATCATTCTCAACTTTTTAATTTCTTATACATATTCTTAATCCTTTAATTTTATTTTTGAATGGTAAGCATCTAGTAGAATGTGAATGAATAGGTAATGATCAAATCACGAATATATTGATTAACTTAGTTATTGAACCTACCTCTTGCAATCTGCATTTTCAACAACCACATTCGCAATAAATTGAATTCGAGTAGCACACAGTCTTTCTGTAAGCTGATTTGATAGTTTGGGAACATGAATATAAACACAAGTTGTTTGTGTACTCTATATAACAAGATTTTAACTAGATTCTATTATTAAGAGAATATATTTTATTGATATAAATGAGCAGCTTGCTAAAATTAACAAACATGTGGGATTCCAAAAATTCTACCTTAATCTTTTCATTAAGGAAGAAAATATCAAGAAAAGCTATTCATGATGGATTAGGACAGGAATATTTGGAATCCCACATGTTTGTTAATGAAATATATTGCAACTTATTATGTAAGGACATGTATCTAGATGGGTACAAAATATTCACAATGAGTGTTACTATCGTGGGATCTTTGGATAGTAAACCTCACAATCGAATTTTTAAATATAATATATGATGTTAGAGATCCCATCTATTTTCTAAACTAACTATTTTTCACTTTTTGTCTCTTATTTTCTTTGTATCAAAGCAATCTCTTTCTAATCTAGTAATAGTATATTTATAAATTTATGCTTGTGAATACAGTTCAGGAAGTCTTCTTGTTCAATATTTACTTTTGTTGTTGTTAGCATATGATTTTTTTGTCCTTTATGATTTTGTGGGGATTCTAACTTGGTTCACATGATATTTTTTTGGACTAGGTGGACAGAGCCAAGGCTCTACAAAAAATGCAGGTGCCAACTGTAGCTAAATGTCTTCAACATCCTTTCTTCTAGGTTCCTTTTTAAATATTTTTTCAGTACTATGTAGTTCTACATTTTTCTTGTTTCTATTTTATGACTACATGGTAAATGGAAGTCTTTGGTAAATCCTACATGGTGAGTAAGTGATGTTATGCAAAAACATGATAGATTTATGAAATATGAGTCCAATCAATATTTCTACCGTTTGATCAAAATAGATTGGGGATAACCTAACAAACATTTTAAATTTTTCTATAGGAACATCAAAGAAGATTAAATTAGACTGGGATACTCATCTAAAGATAGCCTATGGTGCTAAAAAAGGATTATCATATCTTCATCGTGACTGTAACCAATGCATTGTTCAGAGGATGTAAAATTTCAAACATTCTTTTAGATGACAACTTCAAAGCACATTTTCCAGAATTTGGCATTACCAAGTACATTTTCTCGGCCAAAAATCACACCTCCACCTATGTTATGGGTACTATTGGTTATATTAACCCTAAATATGCAAGAACCTCAAGGATTAATGAGAAATTTGATGTTTACAACTATGGTATTGTTCTTCTGGAGTTGCTGATAGGTAGGAAAGTTGTAGACAATGACTCAAATTTACTTCAGTTGGTAGGATTCACGATTGGTGATAAAGAAACCAGAAAGATATGAAGATAGAGGTAAATTATTAAATTTTTTAAGGGGTAGTTGAATGGTAAGAGAAACAGTTAACATGGTCATAAGATGATAGTAATCAAAATGAGGGCAGCCTACAGATGATTGGAGCTTTATCACAATCATAGAATGAAAGTTACTTTGCAAAGATGTATCATGTACTTATGCATTACATGGGTAAGGGAATATAGGTTATGATATAAAATAATATTCATGTTCTTATTCTTTTGTAAGTTGTTGAACAACATAAAGGCAAGATTGTGTAGTAGATTTTAGCTAGTTTTTTTCTCTCTCAGCAATGTATTGTAATATTTCAAGTTCTTTCATGTTGGGACAACAAATTGTAACTCCATTTTCAAGTTTACACAATTGTATGTAACATCTTTTTTATTAATAAAATAAGTTATTTTTACCTTCTCATTGTTGTTTTATTGTGCAAATCTTTTAGATAGTTGATAAGTGATATTTTTGATTAATAAAATAAACTACCAAATGATGACAATTAAAAATGCACTAAATATACTACTAAATCAATGACTAAATGATTAAATTAATGAATAAATTAATGACTAAATATATGACTAAATTAATTATTAAATATATGACTAAAGTAATGACTAAATTAATGACTAAATATATGATTAAATTGATGACTAAATATGACTAAAGTAATGACTAAATAAATGACTACCATAACTAAATAAATGACCAGTTAACAACAATCAATGACTAAATTAATGACCAACTATATGACTAAATTAATGACTAAATATATCACTAAATTAATGACCAAATATATGACTATATTAATGACTAAATATATGACTAAATAAATCACTACCATGACTAAATAAATGACCAGTTAACAACAATCAATGACTAAATTAACGACTAAATCAATGACCAAATCAATGACCAAATCAATGACTAGATAAATGACTAAAATAGTTTAGTCATAAATTTGGCCGCATTATAAATGACCAGAAATAAACTACTAATGGTCACGTGACCAAAATTAGTCATTTATATGCAATTTTTAGTTGTTTATTTGGTCATATATTGTTGTTTTTGTACTAGTGTTTACCTGTAACTTCAACTTCTTTATCATCACCAAGTCTCACATGTGTTCTAGGGGAATCATCCATAGTTACAAAAATATTTTTATTTCCTATCATGTGGCTACTACAACCACTATCCAAAACCCATACATTTCTTGAGTCTTCCCTTGAGGCATTGGAAGCAAGAAGGAGGTGAGTATCTAACTGTTCTACTTTCTCTTTAGAAAAATGTGCACACAATTTATTCTTTTTCTAGCAATCTCTTTCATAATGCCCAATTTTTTTGCAGTAGTGGTACTATACACATGATTTATCATAACTTAGATTCCTTTTTTGACCATCACTTCAGTTTCTTCCTCTAAAATAATTTCTACTTTACCTAGTACTAGTTCCTCCATTAAAATTATTATTTATTCCTCTTCCTTTAAACCTCCCTATATTCCTATGAGATGTCTCTTAAGACACTTTCCTTTTTCTTTGATATATTTATCTTAGTTTGGAAGGCTTGTTCAACTAACTTTTCTACAAACCTATTTAATATTTTCCCATGGATTTGAACAGACCCCATAAGCTCATTTACATAGAGAAGACTTAAATAATTTTAATCCTCAATAGCTACTACTATAGTATCAAACATGGGAGGGAGACATCTCAAGAACTTTTTCCACAATCTTTTGATCTACTAGAATTTCTCCATAGGATCTTATTTGATTGACAAGACTCATAACCTGAGTAAAAAAACTCTTGCATATATTTTGACTCTTTCACAATCATATTCTCAAAGTCTCTTATGAGAAATTGAAATTTAATTTTTTACAAGTTGTTTGTACCTTGATAGAAATTCTACAGAAAATCCCAAGCTTTTTTAGATTTTATAGTTGTAGTAATTCTAGGGAAAATTGTAACGCTGCCGTGCAAACCCCAAAGAGAACACACACATAATGCGAATAATTTTTTTTTTAAATAATAAAAGTAACATGTAACAACATTAAACCAAAATCACATAGCATAACACATAACATTAATACACTTGGTTCTCTAGGGCACGCGAGGTTACATTGCAACCACAAAACAGAATAAAGATAATGAAAACAACTTAACCATTTAATTTATGAAAACCATATACAATGATACAACCGATAGCCATGATGCAGTATGATAACATCGCATAATTACATCCATGATAAATCTTTTAACAAGATCCAAATCAAACCTAACTATTACATCATTGGTATAATGTTACATTACAATTTTCTTTGATACATGAATTACATTGAATTTCCCAACATGGGGATTGATACAAGAATAATGAACATGAAGTACAACTGATCACTGGAACATCTGCACTGTGGAAAGCTGAGAAGACAAGACGCTGATGGGGAACCCAACGGGTGCGGAGCACGTTCCACCCAACCATGTGAATTACAAGTAACTCACCCCCCGTGCTCAGAGGTGACGAGGAAGTGAACCCGACCATGAATGTCAAACCGACTCAACAACAACATGATACCAACAAGTACATCACAAGCATACAATGAACCACCATCAATGTTCACAAATCACATAACAAGTTAACACTAAGAAACTCATCACAATAACATGAAGCACCACCAATTAGCAATCATGAGACAAATTCACAAGAATCAAAGACATCACAAGATACAATATCCAGAAGAACCGTAACAACATCCAAAATACATTTCCAAATAAATCTGAAACAATTAAAAGTACAAGATTCCATATAAATCTAAACAACCATTCAGTACGCAAGTCCAGAGGCAACCAAAACCAAGGCAAACAAGTGTCAAGTGGAGAGGGTCATCGCATAGCTCTCATGGGATCCCCTGGCACTTCCTCCAACCGAGGCGCCGGCACCCAACTAGGATCCCCAAGCCCTAAAATCAGAAACAACAAAGAGATTACAATATCCAGAAGCAACTACAAGCAAAGCACAAGGGTGTCAAGTGGAGAGGGTCATCACATAGCTTTCATGGGATCCCTCGGCCCTTCCTCCTAACAGAGGCACCGACACCATAGGGTAGCTAATGCGGAGCCGATAATCTCTCATGAAGACGAGACTACGACTTTGCCGACCACAGCCAACTCAGTCTATCACTAGTCTACGATAGCCCTAATGCATAGACAAGGAATCCAGTTTTAATTATCTTGTGTGTTTTACTACCCATCCCCCTAAATTCTATTTTTAGGTTATCACTTGTTTAACTACTCTTACGTGGGTTCCCCTAAGCACTTCCTCCTTTTGAGGCACCGGGGCCCACGAAGAGCCACTCTCCCTATGACCCCTAACATAAATCAAAACTAGGCAAGGGTTGAACCAAAGCATAAGAAGCATAATACTACAACAAGAACACGTGAGGCATTAACCCTCTCGCAATAATTCATAATCCAAAAGTCCTAACAAACCGTTCAACCCTTCCTAACAAAACCATAAAACTTCAACTCTGAAAGCATAACCAAAATGAGGATAACATTTAAAGCATAAAACTCAAAACAAGACATACGAGGCAAATCCATCTCGCGATAAATCGTAATCACAACGACTACAACCACGTACAACCATTCCAAATAATAAAGCTCAAAATCATGTAATATTCAATTCACAAAGATACAAGTATAAACATCAAAGGATATAATACATGCCTCTGGAGAAGACCAAGGTTTACAACAATCCAAATGAGGTTCAAAACACAACAGAGTTCCCACATCACAAGGATAAGGTCAATAACAATAAATAGAAGACAATATCAAGAGCACACGATTTTTAGCTCGAAAAGACGACTTGACCATTTAAGTATAATATCCCTATATATATAAATACATCTAGAGTATATATATATAAATAAAACATTATACAAAATTCGTGATCTCAAGACAACATATCAAGTTTACTTGAAACAGATGAAAGAAGCACAATTATTTCATCATAACTATATAATTTTGGTTGTCTTAAAAACATTCTAGGGTTCAACATTTCATAATTTATTCCATAAAACAAAAGCATTATATATTTATATATATATATAATAATTCTACAAAATTTAACCAATATTCAACAACCAATAAAATTTATTTTACATACTCATAAATACACAGTTCATTAAATACATATTTATATAAAATCATAAAAAATATTTGCATATACGTATATTTCTATCCAAACTAGACATGCACACGAACATATATATATATATATATATATATATATATATGTATATAATGAATTTAGATTTAGTTATACCTATTTAAAACGAATCAAAATTTAAATATGCATCATAAAAACGAATTAAGATTTTAAATACACATATTTAAAAATGAATTTAAGATTTTTTATTTTTAAATTTTAAGAATTTTAAAATAACGTAAAAAAGTAAATTTAAAGGCTTCAAATAGAGGCCAAGAGTCTGGAATTTCTGTATCGTGTTGTGGAAGTAGTCCACGACATACTCTGTGGCGTCCATACGAGCTATTTGTCTTGATCGCGAGGTACATTGGGTGGGAAGAGAGTGCATTGCTGCCGTCCGCTGTATACTTGCAAAAGCTTTAAATTACGTTCAATTTTTTTTTTTTTTTTTTTAATAAAATTACTTTTCCATATATTTCATTTTTTTAACAATTTTATTTTAAAACAAAAGAATATAATTCTATACTGCATAGGCACGGACCCTGACGGCGGCCAAAATTCAATTTTAACCACACTTTCGAACAATTACAATGCACGAAAAATAATTCATTTATATATGTATATATAAATATATACGAAATTTGTATATATAAATATATGCACATATATATAATATATTTATATATATATATCTCAGATGAACAAATCTCACAATTAAAAGTACAAAGGATAGAAGAACAGAGTAAAAACAGCTTATATAATTATAATTATATATATATATTAAGGATATATTTTTATAATCCCCAAAATAAGTTATACTCAAAGAAAAACCCAGTATATGTTCAAAACGAGCAAATCGAATCTATTTAAGAACATATAGTTTATTTTCACAAATTCAACATTATTTTATACCAAAATTGAAGAGTATTTTCCAGTAGTTTTCACTATTCCATGAATTTCTCTTTTCTAAGATTTTATTTCTCTTTCACCAAATAATCTAATTGATTTTTCCTGTTTTCTTAAATTAGAAGGCTAGAGAGAAGTAGATTAAAACCTGGAGTCCTGCGCTTATTCGAGAACCTGATGAAGATTGTTTCTGACGGACTTTACGAAGAGCTCCTCCTTCTTGCTTCGAATCTCCTCTAGGTCAGCGTGCTCAAATCTCGAACCCCCTCCTTTGTTCAGAAGACTCCAAAATAACTAGTAATAGATTTCCAAACCCTTTCTAGAACTCTCTTCAAATTAGCGAAAAGTCAAAAAAACCCCTATTCTCTACAGATTCCAAAATACATAGTAACTTGTGCAACTTCTCAATCCCTAATCTTCTGTGTGTGAAAACTTACAAAAATTCTTAATTAAATAAAAGATAATATCCCTCTCTTCTCAAAAACTC
>VDFB02088936.1:0-36591 GCA_007258455.2 Sequoia sempervirens
TCATGTTTTCTCCCTGCAATGAACATTGGACTAAGCTTAGAAAGCTTCTCCGCAACAATGTTTTCAGTCCCTTCCACGTTGCAAGCCAGAGCTGTTTTCATCAGGCGAGTGTCACTGATCTCTTCACCACCTTAGCAAAGGAGGCGGCGGCAAATGATGGCGTGGTGAGGCCTTTGCATGCCTTGAAAATGATGGCAATGAGTTTTCTAGCCGGATTATGCTTTGGTCCTCACTTCCAAAACCAGGGTTTCCTCGTCAAGCTGAATGAACTAATTGCCGAGAGTATTAGCTTGACTGAGGAAGGAGGTAGTATGCTCCTGGATTCATTTCCTTCTACTCGCTACTTTATTCCTTCGTCAAGAAGAGCCGAAAAGAAGCGGAAGTCTCTCGGAGCTGCTATTCTGCAGTTGTTATTTCCTTTAATTCAATCTGCTCGCAGTTATCGTGTATACTTCAGGCAGAGTGCTCCCGATTGCTATTTGACTTGTTTGCTTTCCGTGGGCGAAGAAGAAGATGAAGAGCACAAGTTAAAGTTCTCCGATGAAGAAATAGCCTTAAACTTGTTCGAGCTCTTCCTTCTCGCAATAGACAGCACTTCCACAGCTCTAGAATGGGCTCTCGCTTATCTCATAACCCATCCTCACATACAAGAAAGGGCTTACGAGGAGGCAAGCAAAGCTGTGGAAGGAAAAGAGGGCAACTTGTTATGTCTGGAGGATTTGGGGAAGCTTCCATACTTGCAAGCTGTTGTGAAGGAGACGCTGAGAAAAGAATCCATAGCGCCTCTTGCAATAGTACACCAAACTGTGCACGAGTGTAAGGTGATGGGCATCACCATACCAGCGAAATCATCATTGATATTTAATCTGCACAGTGTCTGCAATGACCCTGGAGCATGGAAAGAGCCTGATCAGTTTATGCCGGAGAGATTCCTTGCAGGCAATATGGACTCCGACAAGGTGAGAATGTGGTATCTACCGTTTGGAGCAGGAAGACGAGTATGTGCAGGAATGGATCTTGCTAACATTCATGTTCCCATCACTCTTGCCAATTTATTGGTTAAATTTGAGTGGGCATGTGTGAAGGAAGGAAGTCCTCCGGATCTAACCAGGTATATAACTTCCTTCCTCATGTCTATGAAATATCCATTGGAGGCTCGCATAACCTGCCGTTAGAGAAACTTGTGTACTTATAAGTTCTGTTTCTAGTACTTACAGGTTTTATTTTTAAAAGTTACATGCTCTGTTCTGTTCCGAGTAGTAATCTAAATAAAATTATGGTGTCTCTGATTATTGCTTCCACAATTACAACTGAATCATGTCGATCTTAAACGTTTGATATATTGTGAATGAGTTCCTCTTAGTCAAGTTGAAAGGTTCCGAAGGAGTCTATTAGGAATCAATTCATGTCGAGTGTAAGACATTGGCATCATAAAGGATGAAGCTAAGATCGTGCTCAAGTCAACTTTGGTAGAATTGATACCACTCAATCCTTGGTTCTGAGCATAAAAGACCTAGGCTCCTATATTAGGTAGCTCCAACAAAATAAATAAATGAATGTTTGATGTATTGTAGATGACAATAATTGAATGGAGTTAACAAAAAATAAATTAAATTATCCATATTTATTAAAATAAATGTTTTTTTTAAGATTTTAGAAATATTTGGTGTCAAAATTGAAGAAATATAGAGTGATACATATTTGGTTTGATAGAAGTATTTAAATTATAAATTTTCTTTCACAATTATTTTATTTATATTATTTTAAAAGTGTTATTAATAATTATTTTTTAATATTTATTGTTATGGTTTGAAATAAATGTAATGATTAGTAAAATAGTAGATAACTTAAGGGGATAACATCTAATAATTAGAATGTAATATATTAATTTAATATTTCGAAGTTGTGATGGATTGAGAGTCTTTTTCTTCCTCATTTATATGGGTTACTATGTAGGGAGACACCACTTCATTTTAACTATCAGCTTAAGTAATATCTAACAATAACAAATGAAACTATTAAGATAAAGCATGTCACAAGTGTTTATCCTTATTATGCTTAGGTTTGTAGAATATTAGTATCATAACATTACTATCTCCTTTAAAAAATATAACGCTTAGCAACATTTATATGTATTATTCATCATTTCATGTTTTACTATGGATGAATATATCATTAAAACATGTACCAACACCAATTTATGAAGAAATTATTGGAAACCTAAATTTATGAGGCTTTGAAAAATTAATTAGATATTAGTGCCACAAAATAAGATAACTAGGTATAGATAATGTTCCTCGTGTGTTTTAAATACAATCATATTTGGATCCTTGTACATTAGTTCAAGATGATAATCTAAATATAAATCTAGCCTAGTAAACAAAACTATATTCTTTAATTCATCTATAAGTTTATTAATAATAAAAATATGAAACTTAATTTTGAGTTAAATAACATAAAATGGGATAGGTGCTTTCGTATGGTATAGGACATAGAGCAAACCCACTTTCCAATTATCTCATTGAAGGAAAACGCTAGAGATATCAACCTCAAGTGTCCAAAGGAGAAAGAGATCTTGCAATAGGGTTGTCCTAGGGGTTGGTTGTAAACTAATGAGGGGTTCACCACCAAGCTAGGGCTCGGAAAGACAAATGAAATGTAAGATATAATGCTTAACCTTATTATGATGCAATCTTCAACTAAATGACCTAAAAATGCATATAAAACAGAACAAAAAGATACAAGATGAAATGTGTGCACCTGGAAATCTAAAGATGATTGGAATGAGCTCTGAATTGCTGGAAATTCTAAAATTTTGGCACACTGGGACTCATACACTAATCTGGGCATATCTGTCCTAGATCTAGTTTTTTGTGCAAGAACAAATTTATGGAAAAAACGTATTTGAGTCTACAAAAAATTGAAAAAATGTCTGCAGTGGGACTCATACACCACTTCTAGCATATGAGTCTCATTCTACTTTTTCGAGAATTCAAAGTTCAAATTTGTGCTCCAATCTTTGTGCTTCCTAAGTTACCTGTAAAATAACCCACAAAACAAAATATAAACTTGATTTTCTTGTGGACGGTTTGCCTCAATCAAATCCTTAGTTTGGTAGTTGGACCTTGATAGAAACAATGAAATATGGATGTAAATAGGAATGTAAACCCTAACCTTAAGTGTGTCTAAGATTAGGAAATCTGAAATGCAATGCAACCCTATTCTAATGTACAAGAATGAGATGCATGAATGAAACATGAAGATGAATGACACACTTTAAGAGATCTCTAATCACCCCAAATGAGTCCTAATAATTCTTGTACCTTCCTTAAAGGTTGAATGTAGAGTGATAATGGAGGATGGAATTAATTAGGAAACAAGCCATTAGGCTTAGCTTGATGGCTAGTTGCATCTTTCCAACCTAGAATCCATCATGATTCAGCATAGACAACCATGATCAACCCTTCACAATGCTAGATCTTGAATGAAAGTGAGCTTGAAGACCTCCAATATCACTTTAATGCTGCTCCAACACTTCAACTCTACTTTCTTTTGAAACTTGAATGCTCTTGTGAAAGAATGCTTGAAGACTCTTGAATGCTTCAATCTTGAAATTGCTCTTGAAAATTCTTGCTTCGATGAAATAATGACTTAGAAGCTTGCTTATATAGGCATTTACACCTAATTTACCATTATTTAGATCTCAAAAGCCGACATCAACCAAAAATTTAAATTAAAAAGTTGATTTTCCCACTCAAACCCTAAAAAGCCCCAAATAGGACTCATATGCTAGCCCTGGTGTATGGGTCCCACCTAGGGGGCTTATATTCTCAAGGTGGCATATGAGTCCTACCCTAGATTTTTAGGGGGGGTTAGTAAAATTTTTAAGGTTTTTTTTATGATTTTGTCGGGTTTTTAGCTAAAATAAGCCTTGAGATCTGAAATAAAGGGTCTTAGGGGCCTATTAATGATGATTTAAAGGGTAATTAATTCAAGGGTACTAAAATAGGTCCAAATTAAATGAGAAATTGTCATATCTCCAAGAAGGGAGTACAATTTTTGTTATTACATGTAGCCCCCACTTTAGGGGTGAATGCAAGAAGATGAGTCCACGAAATGTGGAAGTTTTTGCCTTAGGAAAAAAAATGAAATTAGCTTGCAAAGAATGGGATCCCACTTTTTAATAAATGGGATTTTGTTTTTAAAAAATGGGATCCCATTTAGCTTCAGGATCCCGAGCCTAAATTCTAAATGGGAATCCGATTTTTAAATAACATGATCCCATTTTGAAATTTTTCCAAAAATACAAAGTTTTCAAAACAAGATCCCATTTTGAAAAGTTTCTATTTTGGAAACTTTCAATTTCTGAAAAATCCATTTTCGGTAATTTTTCAAAATGGGATCTCATTTTGAAAACTTTCCATTTTTGGAAACTTTTCATTTTTGGCAATTTTCAAAACAGGATCTTGTTTTAAAAAACTTGATCCTATTTCGTAGAACCATAAAAAAAATGTTTTTTTATGAAAGGGTATCCTGTTTTTTAAAATATGAATTTTTTATTAGGTTTTTAGCTTGTTTTTCAATTCAAGAAATGGCTTGGGGACTCGAACCTAAGCTTTGGACATGTTTGTCCTACAACTTGAAGGTCATGTCAATGTCACAAGAAAATAGTGACTTTCGACATGTCTGAAGACCTATTTTGCAAAAACAAATCACGAAATTAAAACACATTATAGATGAGATAGTGCAGATTCCAAATATGTAATTATTTTTACAATTTGATTAAATTTTCTATTTTTCATTTAATTTTTGATAAAACTAGTCCATAAACTTGAATTATCAAGGTTTTTTGGTATTTTAATAACTATTTATTAAAATATATTTTTGTAAAACTAATTGCACCAAAACATACTTCAAACAATTATTTTCAATTTTAAAAAAATTAAAAAATGATAAATTTAGGTCATCTTATGTGTGACGTACACGACAATTTTTCAAAACAACAAATATGGCCAATAAAAATTTAACAAAAAAAAAATTCAATGCAAAATTATAAAAGAAATATCAAAAATGTATTTTAGTGAGTTATGAATCTTTTCCCAAAAGGATTTAGAAAAATATGATTATTTAGTTCAAAATATGGATGACGTACACATGCATGGTATGGTAAAAAGAAAAAGTGACTTTTAAATAGTGGTTTTTAGAAACACCTATTGGAAATCAATTTTTGTCATCTGGGTATTGAGATAAATTACATATTTGAAAACTAGACTTTGAGTACTATATTTTATGATTAGTGACTTTTTTAAGATTCCATGTGTAAGTGCTTCAAATTTTAAGGTCAAATGTGAGAAATTTTGAAAATTAGGGAAAACACTACCACTTTTTGGCCAAAAAGTGGACTCAACTTCTTGCATGTGCACCCTTAGCGCCCATATGACTCTACTTTGTTTCATAAAAGGATACTCATATAGGTTCATTCACAATGCGAGAGAATGAAGTCCCTGTTGTAGCTATCTACAAAACCACAATATTAGGAACCGCATCCTGCAACATGAATTCATTAGTTGTCTAAAATACTCCTTATCCAACTTCTTCTAGAAATAAAATTCAAGGGTCTAGATGTATGCCCCCCTTGATTCCGCTTGCTTTACAGAGGTGGAATCAAGGTAGTAGTCTAACCACATTGAAGAAGGTGAGTCATATCATATTGTATTTCAAAGTACCATACTACATGATGATAGACATTTGATAAGAAATGGAGCAAAATCACAATTCCAACACAACAAACGGCATAAAAAAATAAAGCTATCTAGCTCCCGTTATGTTAATTTGAATGAAAGGAACTTTTTAACCCTAATATAGAGTAAAACCCTAATATTTTATAATATATAATAGTAAAAAGTGAAGTAATTTCTAACTATTTTGTCATTTACCTTCTTGTAGCTTGAATATGGTGGAGAGTGATTGAAGATGCCGAGCCGACGAAAGTACAAGCCTCTGAGACTGGATGTCCTGTGAGAGAAGGTAGCCCATGGTGAGTGACATTATCGGGTGTGTTGATTTTTTTTCTTCCTTACCTTTGTCCTTACAGATTTATTTTGTGTTTTTACACATTTCTAGGTAGATTGAGGACCCTAGAAGAAAAATTCGCAAAGCGTCACCTTTTTCACAAAGTGTCCCCTTTTTTCACAAAGTATCCATTTTTGTCATAAAGTGTCCCCTTTTGTCACGAAGTGTCCCACTTTTTTGCAAAGTGTCCCATTTCTTCGTAAACTGTCCCAAAATGGAAATAAAGTGTCTAGGACCTTTTGGAAAGTGCACTAGAACAACTTTATCACACTTTTTTTTATTTTTGATGTATGGATTTAAGAGTTTAGAATGCTTATAGGACATATTTTTTCTTTTTTGTTAGATTCCTCCCCAGTCGCAAAAACATCTTAGCAGCAAATAGTTATGTCATTTACGAGACTTAGCACCAACACTTTCAGCGAAGGATACAAAGATATTATAGATGTCAGGCTTGTATAATTAGGTGTACCTCATGCCCCCCATGAGGTACCATGATGCTATGTTGATGGCCTCAGGAGAGCAGAGGGATGCAAATACACACATGTTTCATCTCCCGACAGGCGAGATGACGAGCACTTTAGAGGACATCCATCGCATTCTCCAAGTTTCAATTCAGGATGAGAGGGTACATTTTCTAGCAGATCGATCATTTCACGAGATGAAATATGATATGTAGTACTGTCTTGGAGGTCCAATTCATTATGACATCATGGAGCCATTGATCGAGCTATCATGGCTCCTATATTCGCGAGCACCACTTGTGGTATGGATTATGATGTTTATTATGGCACTAGTACTCATCCCTGACGGCCGAGGAGCACATTATATTTGTTTACGAGCACAAATTATGATGTTCATGTTGAGTTCACCAAAATGAAATAATGAAAAATGGGATAGGTTCTTTCATATGGTTTAGGACATAAAGCAAACCCACTTTCCAATTATCTAATTGAATGAAAACCCTAGAGATCTCAACCTCAAGTGTGCAAAGGAGAAAGAGATCTTGCAATAGGGTTGTCCTAGGGGTTGATTGTAAACTAATGAGGGGTTCACCACCAAGCTAGGGCTTGGAAAGACAAATGCAATGTAAGATGTAATGCTTAACCCTAATATGATGCAATCTTCAACTAAATGACCTAAAAATGCATATAAAACATAACAAAAAGCTACAAGATGAAATGTGTGCACCTGGAAATCTAAAGATAACTAGAATGAGCCCTGAATTGGTAGAAATTCTAAAATTTTGGTGCACTAGGACTCATATGCCAATCTAGGCGTATTAATCCTAGATCTAGGATTTTGTGCAATTTTGTCACCTTTTTAATATTTTTCACCAAAAAATAAACGCATAAATAATAGATTAATTTTGTGTAGTGTAGAAAAATGTACACCTTTACATTTTCACACTATGTTTGGGTCCCTTAATTAAATTGGACTTAATTGAGCCTCTAATTGACCTAAATATGCATTTAAAAGCCTAATTAATCTTGTTTTCGAAAGGGGAAACTTGTATTAAACAATTGTAAACATTAATTAAATTTCCTTAGAATTGGTGTGTCTTAGGTTTGGGTCCTAGGACTCACTCGCCCAAGGGTAAATGGGTCCCCCTTAAGTTTAGGACCCCAATTTTTAATATGTTTTTGGCTGCATTTTTATGATTCAAATTCAAGTTGCAATTGTCAGATTTTGAATCTTAATTGTCAAGAAATTTAAAATCACCTATAAATACATAGTAATTTTATCAATTGAACACTAGAAAAATGAAGGCAACTTTCATATGAGAAGATATTATTGTCAAGAGCATTCAAGAGAAGATTTATTAGTCATCTACACTATCATTTCAAGATCCTACCATGATATCAAAGTTATCTTCATTCATGTATGTTTTTGGAGCTAACATTGTGATGTAGGTTTCAAGTATCAAGATCAACATCTAATCAAGCTATTTCATGCAAGATCTAGACCTTGGAGATATATATTGGATTTTATTCCTTCAAGGGTTTGATGAGTTGCAACAAGAAAGTTTCCATTCATCATTACTTTCATTCATGTTTAATTACTGAAATGGGGTTTGACCAAGGCAAACCCCTATTCACGAAAAACAAACATTTTTCTCCTCTTTGTATTTTTGTAGATTTGTAGGTGAAGAAGGATTGAAATTGGATAAAAAATGCAAAGTTACAAAGTTGTCAAAGTTGCAAAGTTTTCAACATTGTCATCAAGATATGGAAACTCAAATAATAAATTTATTTCCAACTTTATGGTAGTGAAACCTAGAGCAAACAGAAGCTTAGATCCACCTCTAGAGGACCCTAAAATTTGAGTAAAAAAATCCCTACAAAGACTCATTCTCGCTAGGGTGATTCTGTCTGAGGAGGACACTCAAAAGGATCTTTTTATAACAAGTGCTTAAATTCATAACCTTCTCATATCTTCCAGAAGTTTGTGGATTTTGTTAGATTAAGGTTTTAAATTTATGTTTCAAGTGTTATATTGCACAATTGGGTTTGTTTACTATTTTTAGTTTTTCTCCCAAAAGTGCATTTCAAGCTGATTTACCCCATTCTCAGTCATAAGGAAAATAGCAAGATCTCCATCAAGATTAACTCGCCTAACGGTTGAAAGTCAATCATATCCTAAGGGATCTCTTTTTCCTAATGAAAATAAGGAAGATAGGTGGATACCTCCATTCACCTACATTTTCCTATGTTTCATTTTGTAATTAATTTTCTCAATGAAAATAATTCAAATATAAGCCTAAACATAGAAAATCATATCTAATTATTTTTTAAAAAAATTCAAATTATTTTCAATATTTATGATGAAAAATTAATGAAAATGGATAGTTTTTTGAAAATAAATGCAAATTATCACCAAGATTTTCAAATAACTCAGGTTTTAAATTCAATTTTTCAATTTTTTTGCAATGAAAAATAATAAAAATTTCAAGTGTAAGATATGTCAAGTTCACCAAATTGTAATGGTAGGAAATTCATCCTAGGATTTAACTAGGATCTAGCTATTCTTCACTATAAAACATTAGAATTGAGGTTGGAAAGGGTATGAGGCTGACTTGGAACCTAAAGGATAAGTCAAGCCACCCTAGATTTGATTTTTTTGGGTGTTTGGAATGTATTTTTGATGAAATGCAATGATGCAACTAGTTAGCTATGAAAAAATGATGGTCTTTCACGAATTATGGAAAATTGGAAACTAATAGATAAATTTGGGTTCCAGAAGAGTAAAAGGCAGACACAGAGGTACCTAACTTGTAAATTTGAGCTTGATTTTGCTAGAAAAGGCCACCTAGGACACCCTTGTCTGAGTTTACTTTTCTTAGATCTGAAAAAGAAATCTTGTAGCTCTATGTCTATGGGTTCTTCCTTCTGGATCTTGTTGTCGGTTCTTCGTCTATTATTGAGATAATTGAGTTTTTGTATCTTGTCAAGTTGTAGGGTTTGAATGCATCAATGATCAAATGGTTGTAATATTCCTCTAATCTTCTTTAGATTTGTAACCTACATATTCAAAAGAGAGAGGAAAGGTTATGCCATATAGGGGCTTGCCTCGGTCAAACCCAATGTTGGTATTTCTACCTCCACAATAGAAAAATTGATGTAGAGCTTACCATTTTGAGGGATAGAGGCTAAATGGAATAGAGTAATGAATCAAAAATTGGATGTAACTCACCACTCAAATCTAATTTCCTTGAAGGACTAAAGTCATGCACATCTCCTCAAGGCTTGATTGTAATTTTTCTTGGAGACCTACAAGTGTTAGTCCTCACAAACCAAAAATAATATAAACATGAACATGAACTCACATAACATATGACACAATTCTTGAATGATAAAGTGTTACAACATAATCTTTTCTCTTGACTAATTTTAGAATTTTTAGTTTTCCTCCCATTCATCTATTGCTTCCTTAATGCTCCAAATGAGAGGGAAGCATGCTTAAATTTGTATTTTAATTAAGCCTTTTGTGTAGGATCCAACCTGGGGTCATAAAAGCTCATTAATCAAAATTTAAAACATTCAAAAAATTTATTTTTGGACAAGGGCACCCTTGGTGAACTTGTTTGATAATTTTTGACCCAAATTTATAAGGATGACAAGGGATTAAATATATTTTATTAATCTAGCCTCGAAATTGGTAAATTATTATAATTAAAGTTATAGGCAAAATATGGTGTCAAGGTAGTGTGAAATTGTCAATGATAACATTTTTTTATGCTACACCTTTATCCTCTTCAAATTGTCTTCATATTTGAAAATATGCACACATAAAAGAGAGGAAAGGGTTGTGTCATAAAGGGGCTTGCCTAAGTCAAACGCTATTTTGGTATTTCTACCGCCATAATGGTTATGATGATGTATAAAGAGAGCTTACTCTAGGTTAGGAAAATGCTAATTGATAACAAGTAATGAATTGATAAATTGTTGCAACTCATGACTCAGATCTGCATTCCTTACATAATAAAGTGATGTACTCATCACCTTCAAGAAGAATTTAATATGCTTGATTGAAGTCATGCAAGTGTTAGTGCTCAAAACAAATGATCATAAAAATGTGAACTTATATAAGAACATGATTGATGATTGACATGATGATTGACATGATTGAGTGTTGTAATAATATCCATAATTCTACTCTTGATTTCTCTTAAATTGTTTTAGGATGTATGCTTATGCAATTAATTTCTCTAGCTCTAATTAGGATTTAAAATTGTGAAAATACTTTATATTTATATGCAATAATTCTAATTTCTTGAAAATCAAATGTCGATAGCCAACAAATGAAATTAGAAATTCAAATAATAAATTACCAACACCAACATATTCAAATTTTGAGCCAAAGTGGTGGTTTAGGGTGTGGGGTGCCCTAGACCAGGACCAATGCTTTTCAGGGGTCCATAAGTGTCGCCTGGGCAAGATATTAAATGAATAATTAATTTCTTATGTTTGATTTTAAAAAAATGCTGATAAAATGATCAATTAATACATAATTAGGTCTAAACACATATGGGGGAGCTAAACATAGTGTGAAATTGTTAAGGGTGATAATTTACGACACTACAACATTAAAATCACAAAATATATTTTGCATAGGCTCCCACTAAAAACATGATTAGCGAAAAAAATAATAACTTACAACTGAATCTAAAGGTGATCAAGCTTTGATACCATTTGTGAAGAAGTTAAGGTTGCAAAAACAACTTCCTACACTAAATTGTGAGAGAGAAAAATATAAACTTTTTGAAATTTGATTTAACTATTATAAAAATAATACAAAAACACATTTAAAAATAATAACAAGCAATAAAAATTTACACAATGATTTATATGAGAAAAGCCCCACATTCTATTATTGAATAATCTTCAAGGTTACAATACACTTGTAGAGTTCAATATTTTCTCTAATATACAACATGGAGTAATACTAGCAACATTCTTGCAGTCTTTGTGTATTTGTAAACTTTCAATATACAAACTATGATTTCAAAGCCTCAATATATAGGCAAATGTAATACAAGATACCACAAATGATATTGTAAACCAAGTGCTAATATGATGGGCCAAAACTAAGTACCAAAAATGACCATACAAACTCAAAAATAACTCATAAAAGTAGAGGCATGAATTCTCACACCCCTCACACATGTGAAACTTCCGAGAATAGTATGTAACTCCCACATTGTAAGAAATCTACAAAAAAGATAGCTATAGATGTTGGTCATCACATCTAAAGTAACCTCCCATATTTTTGGCTCTTTCATTTGTCATAAAATCTATCATAACATTCTTAAAAGTAAACAATCTATAATATACCACTAAGCATCTTTTGAAAACTACTAACTCATTTTTCAAGACATTAACATAAGACACAAGTGACGACTCAAAATATCACACCCCATTTTGATCAAACATAATTATTTAACAATATACATTATAAACAATATCAAATAATTAAAATAAACTGCTAAATAATAAATAAATCAACTTAAAAATTTTGCAAAACTAAAACATTTAATTTTCAAACAAAACTACAAAATAACATATATTAATTTGTCCCCATAAACATGAAAATGTATTGAAATTTTCACAGGAATGTCAAGGTCCTTGGATATGTTATTTCATGGCGAGAGATAAGAAATGAAGTCAATCATCAAGCAAATCCAAAATAAAGTATGCTTCCACAATTTTAACTCTAAGCTCGAAAATAGAAATGTTCTTGACCTGCAAGCACTGCTTCCGAGTCATCTCACCACAGCAACAAGATTTGGCAACTTAATTCACAAATAGTCATAGTAGTTAACCTCGACAAACGAGACGATGAGCGTTTATACTAAACTCCCCAAATTTATAGAGTTGTCCTATTTCCTTTGGAAGTTCTTTCAAGCTCACACATACTGAGATGTCTAAATATTCCAATTGTCCAAGTTTTTCAATTGATTATGGAAGCACTTTCAATCCTGGTAATGCCGCAACCTTGACATTCTTAGATAGCTCGTATTTCCAAGACCATATGGTAAATTCTGAAGCAGATGGCAGTTATAAAATAAACCATGTGAGAGTGGAGGGCATATGGCAGATACCAAGAGGCGACTCCTCCGAATCACTACAGTGGTCTAGGTTAAAATCTTGTAGCTTGGTGTCGATGAATGTGGACATATTTCCAAATCCTTCACATAAGCTCAAAGATAGCTTCTCCAAGTTCTGTAGTGCATTGCTTTATTTTTCAACAAAGAGTACAATTAACCTCTCCAAGTGGACACTTTTGAGTTGAGCGAGTAAAGAAAAGACATCCTGACCTTTCACTGTTGCATTCCTTCTACCGCAATTGAAAATGTCATAAATTTTCGTGTTTTCATGGATTTCAAGAAAGGGGGAAGAAAGTATTCTATTGAATTAACGAGTAACAACAGAGCATCTGCCCCAGGGAAATTCATATCATACCAGTGATTTTCCTTCGCATGGCCTGCATGTATAAATTACAAAGGAAATCCAATTTGAAAACATTGTGCACTAATTATGGTTACTAGCTATATATCTTAAATTCTAATCATATTGAAGTTGAATCGAGTACTAGAAATATCAAAGGGCAAAAGAGTGCTTAGTGTTAACACCATTAAAAAGCTGAGAATTGAAAATAGTTAAACTGTTGCGTCCCAAAACAAAAAAAGATTGTTGAGGTCACCCACTGAACAAGTGAGTAGTATATCAAAGACATATTATTAGTTTCTCAATGTCAATTAGAAATGAATTTCGTGCACGACAGAAAAGTTAAAGCAATAACATAAACCTTAAATTATACAGGAAAACATGCTTGAATTTCAATTCTACTCCACAATTTGACACTAAAAGTGAACATTAAAAATAATGGTTAGTATTTCCCAAAAATATATATTTGGGTAAAATCCATGTGTAAATAACTCACCATTGAAAATGCAGAGAATTTGAGTATCAAATGGACTATCATTAAGCAACTCCCCTTCACCAAATAAATTAGACCCCCTGTTTGTTATAATCAACCTCTTGCTGTTGAGTACATTGGCTTGGTGTGCCAAATAGTAGCCAAATCTCACATTACTGAAAAAATACAACAAATACATCAAGGTTGATCTGCAGATCATCAACACACAAAAAATGCAGAGGTGATTGAAGGGCACACCAAAAACTCTGCAGATCATCATTGACAAATTAATTGTTATATTTTATATTTCCTTCAACTACATCATGCTGAGAAAAGTATAGCTCCGAGGCATTTCCATATGGAATGGTTGTACTTCCCCTGTTAAGTGCTAGCAAGTCAGCTTAGCGTTGAAACATATGGTAACAGAAGATCCAATATATAAAAGGAAAGGCAATACCCACATAACCAACAGTGCATCACCACTAATTTTCGTGTCCTCTAGAAATAACTCCAAGTCTGAGAAACACTCATCTATGGAATCAATACTAGTCCGCAGCAATCTAAATAATCCTTTTCTGTGATAATCTGATATCTATTCTCCTTAAGAGATCTTGTTCTTTACCCTTTCCCAAACATATTGTAGTTCCCAATGCAAAGAGGATTTAATCACCTTCAGAGCAAGTGGTAGATAATCACATTTTGCTTGCTGCACTTAGTAAAATGTAAGAAAATGTAAACAAGTAATTTCAGAAAACAACAAAATCTAATTAATAAATAAATAATTTTTATAAGACTAAGGAAACAACAATTATTTCAGAATAATCCATACCTTATGAGCTTAGATTTTCATCTATTGTGCTTATAATTGACATCTCTCCAAAAACCCAAAAGCAGAAGAGCAACGAAGCTTCCTTAAATAAAACAAAATACTACAGGGTATTACACTACAACTCTCAAGGCTGCCAAACAGTATGGAGTGATTTGGGTTGATCTAAACCATCAGAGTTTGCTTTGCAGATTTTCTCTTAAATTTCTAAAATATTTTGAATTTTCTTCTTGGAATAAGTGAGGAATTTAATTTAATTTAGCTGTTTCTTATATCAGTTGGTCAGTGTCAATTCCTCCACAATAGAATTCTATGAACATTTAAGTTTCTAGATGGCTATTTAGTCCACAAAACCTAAGGATGGTTAATTTGTCTGGAAAATCAGTCGTCCATCTTCAGAAAGTTTGTATGTTTGGGGTATGAAGCCAATACACTAGCTCAAGCCCGTAATCATTATAGTAGCCAAATAAAAGAAGAGAATTTCTATAATTTATACTTACAATTTACAACACGGGACTGGAAATTGTAAACTTATGTGCATTTGGATTAATCTATGTACTACATTTACAGAAAATGAGTACACTCTAAGCTTATGAGCCAAATTTAATTGCAGTATGGACAACTCCCACATATTTGCATGCTCCCACATCCTGGCTTTATACAAAACAAAGAAATGTCTTCGTTATTCATGTATAAACCAGTTCAAAAAGTTTAGTTCACATAACTTACCACAAAAATTGATCATATCATAGGCTGAAAATATAGAGGAACTTATATTGATTTTTGCCAGCGAGTGTGAAAATGTATTGAAACTTTCACAAGAATGTCAAGAACCTTGGATCTTGTCCTTCAAGATGAAATATAAGAAAATAAGTCAATCATCAAGCAAATCCAAACTAAAGTGTGATTTCACAATTTCAACTCTAATCTCAAGAATATAAATGTTCTCAGGCCACAACCACTGCTTCTCAATCATCTTGTCACGGGTAAAAAGCTTTAGGGAACTTAGTTCACAAACAGTTGAAGGTAACGTCGTCAAATGAGAACATTCTCTCATATCAAGCTCCCTCAATTTTTTGAGCTATCCTATTTCCTTTGGAAGTTCTTTCAAGCCCTCTCATACTGAAATCTCTAGATATTCCATCTGTCCAAGTTTTCCAATTGACATAAGAAGCAGTTCCAGGCATGGTAATGCTAATAAACTTGACATTCTTAGTTAGCGCATATTTCCGAAATCATATGGTAAATTTTGAAGCAGATGGCAGGTGCTAATAGAGCATGACACGGTGAAGGGAATATTGCAAAAACCGAGGGGCAACTCCTCCAAATCACTATTGTGGTCCAGGTTAAAATCTTGGAGTTTGGTGAATGTAGATATATTTCCAAATCTTTCACATAAGCTCAAAGATAGCTTCTCTAAGTTTTGCAGTGCTTCAGTGCTCTGTTTTTCATCAAGGGGTGAAATCAACCTCTCCATGAGGACAATCTTGAATTGAATGAGTGATGGTATGACAATTGAAAATTGAAAACATTTGAGTGCTGCCTCCAAAAAAATCTAGATATTTTGAATAGTTTACATAGGTTGTTGAGTTCATCCACTGAACAAGGGATTAGAATCCACTGAACAAGGGATTAGAATATCAAAGACATAGTATTAGCTTCTCAATGTCAACTAGAAATAGATTTTGTGCATGTCAGACAAGTTAAAGTAATAACATAAACCTTATATTATTGATGCAGATAAACACCTCTGCGCCTGCAAGTTGGCTCTAACAAAGTATAAAGAACTAATTTTATACATTTAGAATGAAAATGAAGATAACGGTTCCATGCTACCTTAGAAAACTGAAAAAAAATAAACAAGAAAACAAAATTCTACTTTGTATTAACTTCACAATACAAACAATCTCAGTGAAGTTGTTCCTCTCCTTTTGCAGCCACTTCACACCTACCAAAAACAGAGCCTTATTCTCCTATAAAAATGAGAAAGCCACAGCCCCCCCATAACACCACAAACACCACTAACTGACAACTACTCGAAAATGGTCCAACAAAACAACCCAAAATAGGAAAAAAAAAAAAAAAAAACTGCAGGAATCTAATGGGGTAGTAAAATGCCCCATCAGTTATGGGAATCATCCGTTACATTACCTTCCCCGTCTTTGAAAGATTCTGAACCTCCTAGTTTAGAGGAGTCTGATTTGAAAACTTTAATAGATTTGCTTTACAGTGCGGTCCCATGGAGGGGGGCTTCCTTAAAATCCAGAGCAGATTCTGCTTAAGTTTTTGGCAGAATTTTTTTTGGCTGGTGGTCCCATGAATATTTGCAAGTTTCAAATTTTTAGTAGGCTGGTGGTGGAATGGCGGTGGAATGGTGGTGCTGTCAATAAAAAATTAATAAATAAACAACATTTCCCTCGAAAATTGTGACAAGTGGCAGGGAAGTACTGTTAAGCAGGTGGAGCAATTTTTAGCCCCCCCCAATCCCACCAGCTGAAATTTTCAGCCACGTGCTTATTGGGCTGAAAAAGATTCCATTTAATCCTGTAGCAGATTTTTTTTTCTCATGGGACCACCTGCTTCGGTGAAAATAGGAGCCCAAGCCCCCCCATAGGACCATACAGTTAGTGACCCAAGTGTTTTTAGAATTAGATAAATTGACCCATTTAACCAAATATATTTAATAATTCCATAATATTATAGCAACCACCTTAGTATCCACTATCTTCTTAATTTGTTTCCTCTTCTTTCAAGGTAAATAACTAATCAAATCTCCCAGCATATTCTCATCACAAAAATTTTCACTACTAGAATGGTAGGGGTAAAGGTCCGCCACATTGAAAACAGGATTAATATCAAGACCTTTAGGCAAATCTAACAAATAGGCATTATTGTTAATCTTCTTCAGTATTTTGCGTGGCCCCGTTTTCATTAGTTTTAACTTGTTCTACATGCCATGGGGAAATAATTTTTTACGCAAATACACCATAACTTGATTACCTTACACACTTTGTCCTTATATTTGCATTTTGTTGGGAAGACGATCTGCCTCTTCCAATCAGCTTCATGGGTTTCTTTGTCCCAAAATATTAAGGTTCTTCTCAACATCAAGTTTTCTCCTGACTCAACTTCAGCTTCTTCTGACCAAGGCTTTTCTTTTTCTTGGGCTACCATCATCCTTTTGGGGTTTTGAGGTCGATCTATGGCCTTATGAGCTTCATCACAAATAAAACAATTCAAGGGCTTCCAGAAAGCAGTTGCCTTCGTCCTCTACTTCCAAAGCCTCCCCTTCCTCTATAGTCAACCTTCCCATTCTTACCTTCTTCTGACTCTTCACTCATGATAGGTTCTAGAGAAACTTCTTTCCCTTTATTTTGATTGCTATCACCTTTTTTACTCACTATTTTGTTTTCTCGATTTAGTTTCTCCTCTGCATTTAAGACACATTTGTAAGCTTCAACTACAGTAAGAACATTCACCAATGCAAGCTCGTCTTGAAGTTGAAACTTTAGTCCATTCACGTACTAGGCTGTTGCTTGTTCCTCACTTTATTGTATATCCATTTGAATTTGAAGCTTCATAAATTGTTCAGTATAAGTTTGCACGGACTGATCCCTTTATTTTAATTTCTGAAATTATTTTAACATTTTTTGTTGGTGATCCGAGGGCAAGAATCAAGATCTTAGATGTTTCAACATATTAGGCCAATCCTTGTCTTCTTCTCGAACTTTGCACATTTTCCCACCATAGGGATGCATGCGACTTCAACTTGGAGGCAACGATTTTTACTCTTTTTGGATCATCTAATTCCATGTCTTCCATCTCAAAGTATTTCTCCAACTCTTGGATCTAATCTAGGAATATATCAGGATTGAGCTCGCCTTTAAAATCTGATATCTATTCTCCTTTAGAAATCTTGTTCTTTGCCCTTTCCCAAAACTATTGTGGTTTCCAATGCAAAGAGCTTTTAATCACCTTCAAAGCAAGTGGCAGACCATCACATTCTGCTTGCACCCACATTAACTTAAAAATAAAAAATATTTGTAAGCAAATAATTTCAAAAAACAAGAAAATCTAATTAATGAATAAATAATTTCTATGAGACTCAGAAAACAACAATTATTTCAGAAAAATCCATACCTTATGAGCTTAGATTTGCATCTATTGTGATTATAATTGACATCTTTCCAAAAAAACCAGAAGCAGAAAAGCGACAGAACATCCTTAATCAAAACAAAAAGACTGCAGGGTATTACACTCCAACTCTCAAGGCTGCCAAACAGTATGGAGTGATTGGGTTGATCTAAATCATGGAGTTTTCTTTGCGGACTTTCTCTTAAATTTCTATAGCATTTTCAATTTTCTTCAAAGAATAAGTAAGGAATTTAATTTAAGTGTTTCTTATTATCAGTTGGTCAGCGTCACTTTCTCCACAATAGAATTTTATTCACATTTAAGTGTCTAGATGGCTATATAGTCCACAAAATTTAAGGATGGTTAATTTCTATGGCAAGTCAGTCATCCATCTTGAGAAAGTTTGTATGTTTGGGGTATGAAGCCAATACAAAATCTCAAGCCTGTAATCATTATAGTAGCCAAATAATTTCTATAATTTGTAATTACAAGTTACAACAAAGGACTGGAAAATATTAATTTAGGTGCATTTGGTTTAATCTGCATACTACATTTACAGAAAATGAGTACACTCTAAACTCTTGAGTCAAATTTAATTGCAGTAAATAAATGTCTTCATTATGCATTTATAAACCAGTTCAAAAATTTTACTGCACTTAACTTACAACAAAATTTGATCATAATCATAGGCTGAAAATATAGAGAAACTTATATTGATTTGTGCCAGAGCGTATGAAAATGTATTGAAACTTTCACAAGGATGTCAAGAACCTTGGATTTTTTCCTTCAAGATGAAAGATAAGAAAAGAAGTCAATGATCAAGCCAATCCAAACTAAAGTGTGCTTCCACAATTTCAACTCTAAGCTCAAGAATAGAAATGTTCTTAGCTCACAGCCACTGCTTCCCAATCGTCTCATCACAGGTAAGAAGCTTCAGGGAACTTAGCGCACAAACAGTTGAAGGTAACATCGTCAAACATGAACATTCTCTCATATTGAGCTCTCCCAATTTCTTTAGTTGTCCTATTTCCTTTGGAAGTTCTTTCAAGCCCTTGCATACTGAAATATGTAGATATTCCAACTGTCCAAGTTTTTCATTGACACAGGAAGCAGTTCCAGACGTGGTAATGCTGATAACCTTGACATTCTTAGCTAGCTCATATTTCAAAAATCATATGGTAAATTGTGAAGCAGATGGCTGTTTGTAATAGAACATGACAGAATGGAGAGCATATTGCAAAAACCAAGGGGTAACTCCTCTAAATCATTGCTGCGGTCCCGGTTAAAATCTTGGAGCCTGGTGAATGTGGATATATTTCCAAATCCTTCACATAAGCTCAAAGATAGCTTCTCTAAGTTGTACCGTGCTTCAATGCTCTGTTTTTCATGAAGGGGTGAAATTAACCTCTCCAAGCAGACACTATTGAGTTGAGTGAGTGATGATATGACAGACAATTGAAAACAGTTGAGTGTTGCCTCCAAAAACAGGTTAGATATTTTGAATAGTTTACATAAGCTGTTGAGTTTGTCCACTGAACAAGGGATTAGAATATAAAGACACAGAATTAGTTTTTTAATGTCAATTAGAAATAGATTTCGTGCACGATAGAGAAGTTAAAGCAATAACATAAACCTTATAATATACAGAAAAAACATGCTTGAATTTTTATTCTATTCCACAATTTGACATTAAAGGTAAACTTTAAAAATAATGGTTAGTATTTCAAAAAAATATATATTTGGGCAAAATCCATGTTTAAGTAACTCACCGGTGAAAATGGAGATAATTTGAGTATCAAATGCCCTATCATTAAGCAACTCCCCTTCACCAAACAAACTAGACTCCCTGTTGTTGTTGGCCAAACTAGATCACATTACAGCATGCTAAGAAAAGTATCCATATGGGATTGTTTTAGTTCCCCTTTTACGTGCTAGCAAATCAGCTTAGTGTTGATAAAGACGGTAACAGAAGATACAATATATAAAAGGAAAGGCAATACCTTAGAATGCCGTCAAATTTAACAAGTTTTTGCTTGCAAGTTCTAGGTGAAATAACAAAAGCATCATGCCTTTGTTGGTTTCAATCATAAACCCAAATACCCAATAGTGCATCACCACTGATTTTCTTGTCCTCTGGAAATAACTCCAAGCCTAAAAAACACTAATCTAAGGAATCAATACCATCACATTCTGCTTGCACACGCACTTCACAAAATGTGAAACAATTTGTAAGCAAATAATTTCAGAGAACAACAAAATCTGATTAATAAATAAATAATTTTTATGAGACTTAAAAAAAACAATTATTTCAGAAAAATCCGTACCTCCTTTACTAGATTTGCATCTAGAGTGCTTAGAATTGGCATCTGTCGGAAAATCCATAAGCAGAAAAGTAACAGAACATCCTTTGGGCCCAACAATGGTAATTAATAGAACTAGGGCTAAAGTGAAAAGCCAGCACGTTCACCAAAACACGGTAGTTCTTTAAGCTCTTCCCCAACCAACTGACTTCTGCTTCAGAATTTACCATATAATCTTGGAAATATGAGCCATCTAAGCATATCAAGATTATTTACATTACCAGTCCTGAAAGAGCTTCCAGTATCAATTAGAAAACTTGGGCAGTTGGAATATCTAGATATTTCAGTTTTCGAGGGTTTGAAAGAACTTCAAGAGAAAATAGGACAACTCAAGAAATTGAGGGAGTTTGATACGAGAGAATGTTCCCGTTTGAAGAGGTTACCTACTACTATTTGTCAACTAAGTTCCCTAAAGCTTGTTGTTTGTGATGAGAAAATTGGGAAAGTGGTTGCAGCCAAGAAAACTTGTACTCCAGAGCTTAGAGTTGAAATTGTGGAAGCACACCTCCACTGTAAAATGCCAACACATTAAGCACATAGTGTTAGTGTCAATGTGACGGCTTTTTGTGCTGAGCCGTTGGTAATAGACCATGACAGAGGGGAGGACATATTCAAGATACCAATGGGTAACTCTTCAAAATCACTGCTTTGATCCAAGTTAAAATGATGTAAGATTGCTTGTGTTGAATTTGGATATATTCCAAATCCTTCACATGAGCTCAAAGATATTTTCTCAAAGTTCTATATTCTTCATAACTCTGTTTTTCAACAAGGGATGAAATCAATATCTCCAAGCGGACACTCTTGAATTGAGTGAGTGAGGATAAGACATTTAGACCATTTACTGTTGCCTTCCTCGTACCAATTGAACACCATAAAAAAATATGATTTTTTCATGGATTTCAAATATGGGGGAAGATTCAAGAAAGTATTCTGTCCCACTAAAGAGTCACAGAGCCTCTATCTCAGGGAAATTCATATCATGCCAGTGATTTTCCTCCATAGGGTCTGCATGTATAAATCACAAAGGAAATCCAATTAAAACATTTTGCATTAATTATGACTATTAGTTATATATGTTATATTCTCGTTATATTGAAGTTGAATCCAGTAATGGAAATAAGGGGAAAAGAGAGCTTATATTTGCAATACAGAAAAAGACGGTGGTTAGTGTTCAGCATGAAAAATCTGAGAAGTGAAAACAGCAATGTTGCATTTTGTTACTTATTAGGGAGCAGGACATTTAGAGAATCCAAAAAAGTAGTTTACAGAGGCAGTTGAGCTTACCCACTGAATAAGTGATTAGAATAATAAAGCCTTATAATAGGCTGTTAGAGCAGTGATGCAAACCTTAAGATATGAAGAAAATCATATTTGGAATTCAATTCTAATCTACAATTTGGCATCAAAGGTGAACGTAAAAATAGTGACTAATATTTCCAAAAAAAATTCGGGGCCGAAATGTTTTTGTAAGAGTTTTTGAATAACGCACCAGTGGCAATGGAGAGAATTTGAGTATCAAATGCACGATCAGTAAGAAACTCCCCTTTACATAACCTATTGCTGTCGACAACATTTTCTAGTTACAAGGTCAAATCTAGCATTACATCATACTGAGAAAAGTATAGCTCAGAGGCATTTCCATATGGGATTGTTGTACTTCCCCTGTTTAGAGCTGGCAAGTCAACTTAGTGTTGAAAAATATGATAACAACAAATCGAATATAAAAGGAAAGACAAATGACCTTAGATTTCTATTTAGATTTCAAGTTGAGACAATATAGCAAAAGCATCACACCTTTACAGGCTTTAAACATAAACGCCAATATCCAATAGTGCATCACCACGAATTTTCTTGTCCTCTAAAAAATAACCTTTAAGTCAAAGAAATATTCATCTACAATAGTGCCGCACCTTCTAAGGAGTCAATACTAGTCTGCAACAATCTAAAGAGCCCTTTATGTGATAATCTGATACATATTCTCCTTTAGAATTCTTGTTTTTGGCCCTTTTCCAATCCTCTTGGGGTTCCCCATGCGAAGAGCTCCCAAACACCTTCAGAGCAAGTGGCAGACCATCACATTCTTCTTGCACCTGCACATCATAAAATGCATAGAAAAATATTAGCACATCATAAATAATTGATAAATTATTTATTGGACTCAAAAAAACAACAACTATTTCAGAAAAATCCACACCTCCTTTACTATATTTGCATCTGTATCGCTTGAAATTGACTTTTGTCCAAAAGCCCAGAAGCAGAAAAGTAGCAGAGCATCCCAACAATGGTAATTGAGAGAGTTGTGTAGCGGGGATTGTGGATTTGTCTCTGGTAGTTATAGGAGTTTTGTATCCGCGAACCTTCAAATAATAAAATTTCCATACATTTTCAGCGGAAAACATAACAAATAAATTATCTACCAAAAGAAATATTTCCTATCAACCACAGAATACAACAAAACCAGTATATCAAGCGAGGGAAAACAAAGAATACGACCACAGTTTGGTATGTTCTAACTCATCTCTATTTATACACACAACATTCAAGGAGAGAATATCCCAGAATTTTATAAACGCTTAATAATGATGTTGCCGAAGTTGCAATGAAATCGGCGTTCTCAGCGTATACGCGCATGAATCTGCAATAGATTTTTTCCCCCTCGGTTTCACAGTCCCTTGTGGCATTCGTTTCATATTATAAGTGATTAGAGGAGGACAGTGGCAGAACAAATAAATTTCAAAGTTGCGTTGGTTGATCTTGCTTGCTGGTCAACCAACTACTTCCATTTGTGCTGCCAGGAAGCTGACGTTTCATAACTACTCAGACAACGTCTTAATTCTTCTAAATTATTTTACTAAGTCGTTAACTTTAAATATTTATATAATATATAGATTCTTTAAGAGTATTTTGTCACATTAAATTATAGATTGGTGGTATTTCTTATGTTAAAGAGTATTGTTTATTAATTTATTAAAAGAAATAGTTTTTATTCAAAACATAATATTAGACATTATTTTTTTAATTATGTATAATAATAAATAATTATTGCTTATTTCATAATTTTTTTTGATTTGTGATCTTTTTATATTTATTATTTGTGAATTGAAAAATTCAATTGAATGATTTCTTTGATTACATTGTCTTATATATTTTGAATTTGAATTAATTGATTTCATACTTCTTTGAGTACTTATGAGAGAAGGGTGGAGAAGGAATTCAGAAAATTGAACTTGTATATTAGTTAACTCTATCATATTTTTAGGATTTCAAACAACTTAAATGTCAGTGACAAAAAACAATCCTTCATCTATTAAGGACGTCAAACGACTTAAATGTCACACACGATTATATGACAAAAAATTATGTCAATTATAGACCATTCTAAAAGATAAGAACACACTTATTTATATATACAAAATATTGTTATTCATAAACAATATACTTTCAATGCATTAAAAAATAAATTTAATTATCATTTATATTGATGAATTAATAACATAATGCAATGTTACTAATTAAGAGCAAATTGACATAATGTTTAATCTTGGTACCCAAAAAATAAGATGATACTAACCCCATGTCCCCATAGTGCTATTTAAATATGTTTAGTGGTCCATCTATAATTTTTATTATGGAAAAATGATAATTTGGAATCTTTCCCTATTTTAAAGGAGCAGTTACTATTTAGGAATTGAAAATAAGCTCTGAAAAAAGGAAGGAGGTTGGGAAGGAAGGAGGGAGTAGGTGGCTGGAAATAAGCT
The DNA here is from genome assembly GCA_007258455.2 of Sequoia sempervirens. Classification (NCBI taxonomy): domain Eukaryota; kingdom Viridiplantae; phylum Streptophyta; class Pinopsida; order Cupressales; family Cupressaceae; genus Sequoia; species Sequoia sempervirens. Next base: position 24,570 of record VDFB02088936.1, read on the forward strand.
ATGAAAAATTTACTTTGCTCCACAAATTTTTCCCTCTTTTTTAATATTTGCTTTTGATTTTGATTTACTGCACAAATTTTAATACCATAAATACAAATTCAAGATGATTAAAAATAAGCAAAAAATTAAATATTCATGAGACCACAACTCCACAAATATTTTTTAAATTAGTTGAGAAATGCTAACTAAAATAAGCTAAACAACAGCATGAGAACCTCCTACCATTGAAGTTTTTTCTACATACTTTAATCTTTATTTTTTTTTACATTTTCAATTTATTTTATCAAAAATGTCAGAAATATTTTTCTTATTATCAAATGTTCAATGCCAAAGTTCCTCCACATTAGAGCTCTCCTATTTCCTCCATGAAATATATGGCTAATTTTATTGTAAATCAATTGTTTATCTTCATTAAGTGTTATAAATTTGGCGGCATGGAGTCATATAATTCTGCACTTCTTTCTTTGCAAGAATCAGCTCTTTACATGTTTTTATATTCTTGACAATTCAATGATGAATTCACACCCAATTCTATTTTGAGGTCATTATAAAATTATCAAAATAAACAGCAGAGTATATTATTCCACAAAAAAATATTATAAATTATAAATTTAATAAAATATACATAATTCCCTTAAAAATCTAAAATCTAACATGGCACTTAACTGGAACTATGACACATCTACAACTCTTACCAATGATAGATTCAATTTTTATTATTCCAACATACATTACAGTGGACAAATTCAAGAGAGTAAATAATTTGTAAATACAACACAGTACTGAAAATTGGAAACTTAAAGTGCATTTGGATTAATTTAACCTACTTTCACAGAAAATAGCAGATATTAAATTTAATTGTTGTGCAGACAACTTCAACCCATTTACAAATTTAATTGATTATCTCTTAGTATAGAGAATACATTCATTATGTACGTACAGTCCAGAAAAGAATGTTTACTTCACTGAACTGCTATAAAATTGATCATAATCATAGGTTGAAAATCTAGAGGACATTTATTTATTTGTGCCAGTGCACATGAAAAATAACAAAAACATTACAAAGTATAATAAGATACTTTGATCTTGTCCTTCAAGATGAGACACAAGAAAAGAAGTCAGACATCAAGCCAATCCAAACTAAAGTATGCTTCCACAATTTCAACTCTAAGCTCAGGAATAGAAGTATTCTTAGCCCGCAACCACTGCTTCCCAATCTTCTCATCACAGGTAACAAGCTTCAGGGAACATAGTTCACAAACAGTTGAAGGTAACGTCGTCAGAACGGAACACTCTCTCATATCAAGCTCCCTCAAGTTCTTGAGTTGACCTATTTCCTTTGGAAGTTCTTTCAAGCCCTCGCATAGTGAAATGTCCAGATATTCCAGCTGTTCAAGTTTTCCAATTGATGCAGGGAGCTCTTCTAGGTATGGTAATGCCGATAACCTTAACATTCTTAGATAGCTCATATTTCCAAAATCATATGGTAACTTTTTAAGCAGATGACAGTTGGTAATAGAGCAGGACAGAGTGCAGGGCATATTGCAGATACCCAGGGGTAACTCCTCCAAATCATTACTGTGGTCCAGGTTAAAGTCTTGTAGCTTGGTGAATGTGGATATATTTTCAAATCCTTCACATAAGCTCAAAGATAGCTTTTCTAAGTTCTTCAGTGCTTCAATCCCCTGTTTTCCACCAAGGGGTGAAATCAGCCTCTCCAAGCGGACGCTCTTGAGTTGAGTGAGTGAAGATAAAACATCTAGACCTTTCACTGTTGCCTTCTTTGTACCGCAATTGGCTATCATCAGAAACTTTAGCTTTTTCATGGATTTCAGAAATGGGGGAAGAAAGTATTCTGTCGAAATGAAGAGTAACAACAGAGCTTCTGTTTCGGGGAAATTCATATCATACCAATCATTTTCCTCCATTGGGCCTGCATGTATTAATTACAAAGTAAATCCAGTTAGAAAATTGTCCTCTAATAGTGACCACTAATTATACATGTGAAATTCATGCACATGCCAGCAGAGTTACCTAAAAGAGTGATGTGAGCTTTATTCTATTCAGAAAATCAAATTTGAAAATTCAATTATTTTCTATAATTGGACATTAAAAATTATGGTTAGCATTACAAAGTAATCTTTTTGACCAAAATGCATGTGTAAGAGTTTTTGAATAACTCACCAGTGAGAATACAGAGAATTTGAGTATCAAATACTCTATCTCTGAACAATTCGCATTTCCAAGGCAAACAACCGTTTTTTCTTTCTACGAACAACCTCTTGCGTCGGAGTATGTTGTCATGGTATCCCAAAGACAGGGCTAAATCTGTTATTCCATGGCGCCGGAAAAAGTATAGCTCTGAAGCGTTTCCATATGGGATTGTTGTACTCCCTCTGTTAAGTGCAATCATGTCAGCCTAGTGTTCAAAAACATAATTAAAATAAATCAAATATATAAAAGCAAAGGCAATTACCTTGGATTGCCAGTTAAATTTAACTGATTTCTGCTCGCCAGCTCTGATAAGATGGCAAAAGCATCAGGCCTTTGTAGCTTTCGAACATAAACCCAAATATCCAAAAGTACATCAGCACAGAATTTCCTGTCTGCGGGAAATAATCCCAAGTCTAAGAGATATTCCTTGCGTACATCATCTAAAGAGTCAATACAGATCTGTGGCAATGTAAAAAGGCCTTTTCTGTGATAATCTGATCTATATTTTCTTTTAAAAATTTTCTTCGTTGCCTTCTTCCAAGCCTCGTGCGATTCCACATGCATAGAGCTTGCAATCATTGAAACCATTTGTTAAAAGTATTTACAAAACGGCCAATTTCTTTCCAATTTGAAGATTAGTGCTGCGTAATCCTTAGCGCCTTGTCCTTACAGTGGTTCTTTTCTGTGATTTCTTCTCTTTGCAATGCCAATAGAAGTGTATTCTTTATATCAGGGCAAAAGTTGACTCGGTTTTCACTAGTGAAGTTGCAATGAAATCGGCATTTTCAGCGTATACACGAAGAGATCTGCATATATTTATTTGCTCCCACTCATACTCTCTTTCGCATGAATTTGCATAGATTCCATTTCTTCCCTTTCATACTCTCCTTTCTATGAATCTGTAAGAGATCTTTCCTCGCGTAAATGTGCATGGATTTCCTTTCCTTTCATTCATACTCTCTTCCCCAATAATGTGTAAAAGATCTTTCCTCGCATGGGTTGTGTATTGTCTTGTCGCATTCCTTTAACGTTAAAGAGTGATTTTAGAAGGACATTGTTGAACTGGTACAACAAATTAATAACGAAGTCTGGTAGTCTGGGTTCGGGTTTGCTTCCATTCCCGCGTAGAGGAAGCTGACTTTTCCCGGGGTTTGTTTCAACCGTGGAATATGTCTATACGTAATATAAATATAAAAACACAGAGGAGCCTTTTATGACCGGGTTTCGCGTCTCGTTTAACTTAATAATTGCTAAGTTGACCTTTTATTGGGCCATCTTTTATTTATTTTTAAAATAAAATATTTATACTAGGATAGTATCTTCAAAATATTATACCGTGGTGTTCAATTATAAAATGGTGATATCCCTTATATTTAAAGGGATACTGTTTATAGATTATCATATATTTATTTCGAGTGTTAATTTTTTAAATATAAAATTAAAGAGTGCTTTTTAGTTATTTATAATAGAAGATAATGATAAGTGTGGTTGTAATAGTTTTAATAAGCACTTTTCAAATGCAAGACATAACAATCATGAAACTATTTAAATCTTATACCCACAAACACTCTCATCCAAATGCTAATGATAATTCAAGGCAAGTGGTGGTAGCTCCATTAGAACTTACTTATCCCTCCAAGGAAGCTAGTACACATCACTACTCAAGAAACATATTATTTGCAAGTGTTTTTTTCTTCTTGCAAGCCCACTCTTCTTTATATACAATATTTTTGCAACCTTGTGTCACATTCCCAAGGTGGCATGGGTTGGATTGCATGGTAGTTGATGCCACAACTCACACTAGATAGTTTTTTAGGATTTATGACCACTTATTAACAAAGATCCATAATAAGTCCTATATGACCATTTCATTAGAACTCATTCATTTCTCTACAAAGCTCAAGGTGATGCCTTCTAAAAAATCCTATAGCATTAGGTGGCTAAACTTTGCTACTAAGTGCATGTTGTGGATGTGTACATAGCTAGAGGAGCTCATATTAAATCCAAACTTAATTGTTGAGGGTTGGAAACCAAGATTTTTAGGAGTTTTTCTAAGCCTTCTAGTATCATAACTTAATTCATCAAATAAAATTTATAAAGAAATAGATAAACACATTGATGACCCTTTTAAAGTTTCGAAGGCTCTATTTAACACTATAAAATGTGTTAAGGCCTAAAAATCTTTAGAAGATCAGGGGATGGATTTCAAACAATGCTTGGATATAATCCATTATTGTGTCTCTTGTTGGAAATTTGGTTGTCATTGATGTCAAGGGGGTGATCTAAGAAGTAGTGGATCAGATTCTGGAAGATTTGGAGAAATATGGTGGAAAGGTGAGCATGTTTCACAAGTGTTGCAAAGTTGCTCAGAATGTTGTATTTTTGTCATGAAATGTTGTTATAACACTGCAGAGGTTGCTTCTTGATGTTTAAGGAGAAAACTAAGGCCACATTAGTTATGGGTTTCTTAAGAAGATTCAATTGATGTGGCTTGCATGATTAGAGAAGGTGGAATGAGCTCAGAAAAGATCTCCTCATGCTTGCTAACTAGGGTTTGGCAGATAAACCCTAAGTTTGAAAGTTATGGCGTTCATTAGAAATTCTATTTTTGAGTTGACTATTTATGAGCAGAACTACAGGGTACTTAAGTTATTACTTCAGTCATTGAGCTCGTTGGGTAACTGGCCCCCTCATCCTAGCGCTTCAAGTTGATGGTTTGTGTGCATCGCATAAACCCTTCACTTCGATGTTTGCACTCATAGAAATCAATCCTTAACCGTGATGTGCGATGTGCTCGTGATGAAGATTTGACAGTGTGTATTAATGGTTGGAGATCTGACGGCTATCACATTGTTTTCTTCATATCACGATTCAAAGATCAACTCAACGTATGCCTCATGTGATATATGCGATGAAGGTTGATCAACACTAGCGATCAACCTTGCTGAATTGAACAGTCCTCGCTAGCCTGCGAAGTATGTGGTGGGGTCCTCATCTTTCCCAACAAGATTTCAAGCTAAGAAAACGTGTACTGTGGGACCAAAGAAGCAATAGGCTCTTCTAGTGGAAGGTAACATCACCAATGACACATGGTGAGATATCACTCACATCGATGTTGTGAAGCTAGGAGTGAGGCTTTGTGCGATATATGATAGATGGTGGAAGATGACATCAATGATGGACAGGTGGAAGATGCCCACTGTCCCACTGAAGACTCGGTGGGTCCTTGGCTCAACCTTGCGGTATTGCGGGATTGTGACATGTGTGCTCGAAGATAGGTAGTGGCTAGTGACTGCATCGCATACTCAATTCACATCGTCGTTGTGAATTGAACTCTAAAGGAAGAATATCAATGTGTGATATATTGTGCATCCTTTTCAATGGTGGAGATCTTAAGGTTGATATCGAACGATGATCACATCATCTTTTCATGTTGCAAATATGAAGGTTGACATTCAAAGTAAAGTTACATATGTTAAAATGGGTGCGATGTTATAAGATCAACACTGCAAATTAAAAGAATATCATCCAATGATTTTGTTTTAAAGATATTGTGATAAATGAAGAATGGTTGATCATGGTGTGGAGACATAAAGTTAATGGCCCAAATTCAAAGATAAAGATCTAAACAGTTATGATAGTGTGAATAAGGCTTTCAGCTGGAAACCGACTCTGTGCATGAATTTAATTGGTCCAATTGCACTAGCGACCAATGTAAATGAATATTTGATTTACAAAATGAAAATACAAATTGCAAAAGTGTTTGGGATCAAAATCAAATCGTATAATCAGGGGAATGTATTAAATGTATATCAGAATTTAGGGTTTTATAGAGAGCCATATTTGGAAAATTCATTGAATTTGATTTTGATGAATGAGTGAGGCTCGATACAAAGGTAGCTTGTTGAAGAATATAATATGAAAATCCTAACAAAATATTTTTATGAGTGTGTGAATCTCAAGGAAGCCACTACAGGGCAGTGAAAGAGATACAAAACTAAAAATCAAAATTTTAACTAAGTGTGTGGAGATAGTTGCACTCAGGGCAGAGACTGAAAATAGTGCATGTTGTAGAGAGTATTCCGAGCTCCTTAAAGTGGACAAAGAATGTACTAATAGATAAGGGAAGGTGCAAAGTAGAGAATTGTGTTTTAGAGGAAACAGTAGAGGTTTGAGCAATTATAAATTGAGTTGCAACATTAAACTGTGTTGAATAAAACAAATTGTAATACATTGCATTGTAAATCTGATTGGTGGGTGTCATCAGATATTTGGGTAGGTGCTAAGATTAGGGATGTGGTGCTTCCTTGGGGTAGGTGCTCCTAAAACTAGGGGATTGGTGTCTCCTTAGGGTTGGTTCCCATAAAAAATTTAATAAGAACATTTGATTGTGACACTGGATTACGATAGTAGATCCTAAAAGCATTTCTTATTGTGGTTTTTCCCATATTGGGTTTTCCACATATATCTTGTGTTATGCGTTATTGTATGTGCATGTTTATCTCTCTGCTTGTGTTGTTTCCATCTACATTGAAAAGGTTAAAAAGGAGTATGTGTGAGTAAAATATGTGTAATGAATAATAAACACACCTAATAAGACATTATATCAAGAGATTTAAACAACAACTAATCTAATTGAAGCAGGAAATCTCTTAAAAGAGTCTTATTTCTCTCTATCTCCAAAGATTTATTAAATCACTGTGGCTCTCAAATTGTGTAAGCAAATGTGTGATTGTTAAAATGACAATCTAGAGAATGAGAGATTGTTAAATGTAGGAATCTAATCCTATGTAATGATTGCTAAATGATATGGTGATGATACTGTTCATGAAATTGACATGAAAATGATAAAACAAACTACAATGAACTATGATACAGCTAAATGAAAAGCCATGATTGTTATATGATATTCTAAAATGATTTGCTAATTATTATTTGTTGTTTACTCAAATGCTTAATTGCTCTAATGTTATTTCTGCAGAGTAAGATTGCATAAACTTGGGATCCATTTCCTATAGAAAGATGTTATATTTATAGATTCTTGACAACATATTTGTGATGTGGCAACAAGTAAGGGTTTGGATTTGATTTAAAAGATTCAATGGTGAAAGATGAAGAATTCTTAGAAGATTATGAAGATTGTTCCTCCCCACAAAAAAAATCAGCCAGAGGATAGGAAGAATTAATGTAAGAAGACAACCAAATTGATTTCCAATTTGTCTATAATTTGTCTCCAAATTTATCTGTGAAGGCCAAGTTGAATTAATTAGATATAAAATATCTAATTTTGTTGGTGGATATGACGAGTGAAAAGAGGAAATAGCTGTAGAAATATGTTTTAATTGAATATTTTCATTTATTCAATTAGCAAAAGAGGATATTTAATTTAATAAAACAAACTATAGAAATTTGTTTATTAAATAAACATGGAAGAAATGTGGTAATTAAATAAAAAAAAGTATGTGAACTTTTTAATTTAATTTAGATGAAAGAGAATAGATAATTAAATAAAAAAAGGTATTTGAATTTGTTTATTTAATTAAGATAGGATAATGTTATTAAGATATAATTATAAAAGAATTCGATAATAATAATTAAATAAAACAAAGTATGTGATTTGTTTATTCAATTAAGATGAAATAATATGATAAAGATAGAAGAATTAAAATGTGAACTATATAAATAAATATTTCCATTTATTTATAAGTAGATGAAAATAGAAGGGTTAATTAATCAAATAAATTGTATTTAATTAATTAGATTATCTAGACCATTTTTAGGTGTATATAGAATTAATCTGCTAAAACTCTTTAGGGCTAGATTTTAAGTGATCTACTGATTCACCCCCTCTTAACTTAGAATATTGTGTTCCAACAATTGGTATCAGAGCCAGGTTCCCTAGGCAAAGCTTAATCAACTTGCGTATATCTTGGGCAAGTGAAAATAATGGCCAGTCAAGAAGGTTCTTCTACAAATAAGGAACCTAGGTTTAATGGATTAGATTATACCTTCTAGAGTATTATGATGGATAGATACTTGGGATCTTTAGGGTTTGAATTTTGGATGTATGTTAAGAATGGTTATACACCACTAGCTATAAACCCTACTGATGTTGTAGGAAAAAAGGATTATGAGAACAATGCAAAGGAAAAACATACTATTCTTTGTTGTTTGTCTAGTTTAATGCTTGTCAAAGTCATGTCAAACTGCACATGATGTCAGGAAGAAGTTGAGAAGAATTTATGAACAAGATGACAAGGTAAATTTGGAAAAGATGTAAATTCTCATAGTGAAGTTTGAAGGTCTAAGGATGAGGGAAGAAAATATTGCAGATTATCTTCTAAGAGTTGATGAAATAGTAAACTCAATTAGAGGATTCGAAAAAGAAGTAAAAGATAGTCATTATGCAAAAGGGTATGTGTAGGATCATCATGGGGCAAAAAGTGGTGATGTGATGGGTATGTGTAGGATATGTGGCTAACGACTTTTATTTTACCTAAAATTGATGAAATGAGAAGAGTTTCTAAAGGAGATTCTCAGCTTTCCACCAATATAAATTATGCTTTACTTTAAATTTAGTAAATAATTATTGTTCATTTTCTATTTGAATTACGACTAAAGTCCTGATTGATAGGCTGATTGAAAAAAATCTATAGCTTTCAAACGGTATCACATTTTTTGAATCTGAAACATGTGTCACATTCTATGCTCACATACTATAGGATTAAAAAATAATAATTTGAATTTCATGAAGTTTTGACCAAGTTAATGTGATCCGACATGAGTTTTTATATTTTTTAAAAGTTGTACAAAAAATCATAATTAATTACTTACTTCGAAAAAATTTATAAAAAATATGTGTCACATCGGGACATGAGTCCTCTACTTATATCTAAAATCTTACAAAAAAATTTATCATTTTATTGTGTTAGGGTGGTCGGATAGACACCTACTTCATATTTTTCCTTAAAATTTAAGTACTCTTGCATTGCAATTTCAAAATTTCACTAAATAGATTTAAAAAAAAACCTAGCAGTTTAGAAACTACATTCAATTTTCTACAAATTCTATTCTTACATATTTTTGAAATAATATAGATAACTTATTCAATTTTTTACGTCAAGTTGCCTAACTTTGATTTTTCTAAATTTTTTGCCACTGAAGGGCCTGTTTTTTCCATGATGATCCTGCACATACCTAAAAGGTTTTAAGATTCATGACTACTAAGTATGATTCCAAGATCTTTACAATAGAGGAAGGAAGAGATGTTGACAAACTCAGTCTTGATGAGTTGCATGACATATTCACTACATATGTGATGAGAATGGAGAATGAAAAGCCATCTAAAAGGGAATCTACATTTAAGGCTCATAATAAGGAGAAGCATGAAGCACCCAAGAAAGCTAAGGAAAAAGCAACCATATCTGGGCATGAAGAGACTGATTAAAAAGAAGCAAATTTCATCAGAAGACTTAGAAGGGGCTTTGAAAAGTATAGAGGTAAGTTACCCTTGAAATGCTTTGACTTTGGTAAAGTAGGTCATTTTGTTGCTAAATGTCCATACAATAAGAAGGATAACTCTGAACAAGAAGTAGATGGTAAAATGAAGAAACCCTACATCCCCAAGAGAAGAAGTTTTTAGAAAAAGAAGAAGAGTTTATACATCCAAGAGGATAGTGATGTATTTGATGACTATAATAGTTCGAATGATGAACAAGATTGTGCCTTTATGATGAAAGAAAATGAATTTATTTTCATGGAAAAATAATTTGAAGAATAGAAGGTTGGGAAGGTTGAAGACCTTAGTAAAGAAGGTGAGTAGGAAGGAGAGGTTGATCTAGAAGGAGAACTCATATGTGCATTAGATGAGATTCATGACCTAAGGGAGGAGATTAAGAGGTTGAAAAAGGAGAATAAACATTAGAAGAAACTTCCTAAAAAAGAGTCAGACAAGCTAACCAAGAATCTTGAAGAATCTAACCAAATTGTGGTAAGCTTGAAGCTACAAGTGGAAGAATCCAAGAGAATTGAAGAAGTAGTCAAATCCAAGTTGCATTCTGAAGTTGACAGATGTATGAGGTTAGAAGAAGAAATAGTTGCCTTAAGAAAATATTTGGAGAAGGCTAGAGAGAAAAAATAGAAAAAAGTTCTAAAATTGAAAGGAGAATTGAAGATTCTTAATGGACTGTTGAGTACACAAAAGCCCTCAAATAAAGAAAAATCTGATTTAGGCCTTGAGAAAGGGAAAATCACATTTATGGATGCTTTTGCAAAGCTATATGAGAGATTTAGAGTAGGAGAAAAGCCTACTTCAAATTTTGAGCGAAGTTGCAAGGAGGACGCTACTGGAGAGGAGAAGAAATTTACCGCAAAGAAGAAGAATAACCAATTTGTTCCTAATCATCAAAAGAGGAGGCATACCTTAAGAAGAACTGATGTTGATGGTTTCACTTGGGTGAGAGATTTGAATAATCCAAGCCAAAGAGGACCCCCTCATCATACACAAGGAAATGCTATGACCTAGTACTCTTCATACTTTTATGGGTACTATTATACATGCAATCATTTTGGTCATAGGGCTAGAGAATGTAGAATAGCTCCTAAAAGGAGTACAAATTTTATGAGCAACAATCCATTTTCCCCTTTGGTAGTGTAAGAGAGGGGGGCCACCACGTGCAAGACCTCAGGTCACAGAGGGTCAAGATGCGAGAGGCTTCCCTAACTTAGCTCAACTAAGTGCAATGTTTAGGGTATGTAAGGCAAGGGTAGCAAGGACCGTAAGGCCTCTCAGCTACTCAATAGCCCAAAATGTAGAAAGAGGCTAGGCAAGCTAGTTTCTAGGCTTAACACTTTGTTTCAGAAAGCTATCTATTTAAGGACAAAAGCACAGACTTTGGATGACAACATGGCGCCCTGGTGTCTCAAAAGCACATTGTAGTCTGTACAACCAGACAATGACAAAGATAAGGTCAAGCCACTAAAAACTAGCTAATAGCCTAGCAAGCTAACTAAAGGGCCAAAATGACAAAACTAAGTAAATTAAATAATCTCTAATATTGTAAAGTAAATAAGCAAGAGTGATAAAGATGAGGAGAATCTCACCAATGAACTCATTCACCAGCTGATCCTCCGAGAGATCACACACCTACACACAACAAGAGAGAGAAGGTTGGGTGGTTGTATAGGGTCTTGCCTCAGTTAGACCCTCATTTAGGTGTTCCCACCTCCACATAAATTTGAAGGAAAAGAGATAAAGAAGTGATAAATACACAAGCACTACAAAAACAATACTATGCTACTCAACCAAGTGATAGAGGAGAGGAGAGGGAAGCTTACCACCTCCACCAAGAGCACTCAAGGTTGCTTGGGGGAGAAATTAGAGGAACTCAATCCTTTGTTGTAATGGCATGGTCCCAAACATGCTCTACCAAAGTGATGGAGTGTGATATTGCTGCTATGGAATGCTTGGAATGCTTGGAAGTGAGCTTGTTAGAGTGAGTATGAGAGCCAGGTCTGTTCCAGATTTCTTCCAACCTCCAAATGCAAGTTCAAAGACTGATTATGAAGGAATGAGAAAGAAAATGGCCATATTCAAGTCAGGTGGTTGAAGGAGGCGTTACAACTTTGTTGCCAATGGGAAGAGTAAGGCCTCTATTAGCTCAGCCGCAGGAATCTACCAGGGAAGTAAGCATGCCACGCGGATGTCTGCGCATCGTGTGGGCATCCCCGAGAAAAATGCCTACACCTACACACAAAACATGCACCAAGTGGACTGCCATCAGTGGGATGAAGTAATTTTAAGCCTTTG
>VDFB02088937.1:0-23627 GCA_007258455.2 Sequoia sempervirens
TATTAAAGATAGCCCCAACAGTCAAGCATAGCTATTTAAAGATTCATTGGCAACACTAGTAAACTCATCTACAAGATATTCAGCAATTGTTTTAGTGTTTTGGAACACATTTTCTCCAACATTAGTAGTAAAAAGATAGACTAATTGATTGGCACATCTGAGGAAAGATATATTAACTGCTTTACATCTTACAATATTAATAAAACTAATTCAAATTACAAAGTTACCTTTAACTTACCAGTAATAGAAAATGCATACAAATGAATATGTAATCTTTTATGAGTACTCATAAATTACAAGCAAATGATTATCCCCAGACAATAATGAAATTTCTTGACCATAATGCTAGCAGTGATTTTAAGACTCACAACCTCCATCCATAAATTCTAGAATCATTCGAGTACTTAACAATAGTTGCACTTCTCCAAGACACTAACTCCTTTCAGCATATTGCATCGCAACCTCCATGCATAAATTCTAGAACCATTCGAGTACTTAACAATAGTTGCATTTCTGACAAGACACTGACTTCTTTCACCATATTGCATAAATCATCCAATTGTAGATGGTTGAAAGAAGGAATGGTCTGCCAATTTGAAAGTCGAGAATGATCTCTATACTCTGAATGCACCTTCCAAAACATTTCTTTCAATGCAGATCTAGCAAGCACTTTTTAGCAACAACCAATCAAGACAAGAAATTTAAAAGCAACAGATTGCTAGGTTGCAACAACCCTAAAATTCACCGAATCAAATCACCAATATTATTTATCCCTGCTAATACAAACTGGTAATAAGAAAGATATAGACCAGCATGTGGCAAGAAAGTGCAAAAATAATTAGAAGAGGCGAATGCGTTGCAAGTGGGACATAATGAATTTTTATGTGTGAAGATGATGCATAAATAAAAAATGGGACGCGACTCCTTTACATGTTTCTCACGGTGGTTGTCAAGGAGGAAATTTTTAACAAAGTTAATAGAAATACCATATAGACACCTCCGCATAAGCAACAGATCTTCATACGCCCTTCAAACATTTTCATCAAATTTGCACAATATTTAGTAGCAGGCGAGCCTATAAAAGAGTGAGTGAACCATATGATGGATCAATAACCAAGCGGACTGAAAATCAATGCTGTCCATTTAAATCCCTTCATCTTCATTCATATTAAGGGATACGTGGGAGGAAGCCCCTTCTCCTGCTTTTTCTCCAATGCCACTTTGCGAATGAACAACAGCAGAATCCCAACGTTCTTTTGCTTCAAAAGAATTCAATGCCATTTTGCTTCAAAATGAACTTCCATGCACCGTAGACTAACATCTGCACGCTCCTCACAAAATCATAAGCATAGAATATTATTACGTTCCCATACCAAATGATGAGGGTAAAATTCTTGACATTTGTATTCGATGATCGAGATGTTTATACAGAGGAAAAACTAGTTGATAAAATCTAACGACATAACTGCCTGAGAGCCACCTACAGGCATAGACTAAACAATGATAAATGAAGACTGCGGTAACAAAGAAATAGTATAAATAATAGTACCTGTTGGATGCAGGATTTATTTAAAGAAATAAGTATGTAATTTTTTTGTTCAAATAGGATTAATATATATTTTTCCTCTAAAAATAGATTATCCTTTTGAAATTTCTAAATTTGAAAGCATATATTTATATGTATTATATAAGTATTAAAAACATTAGATTTACATATTTTTGTAATTTATTAATTCATATATATTTGTTTATACATATATAAAGTAAAAGCAGAATTTTCAACAATTTTCCAAAGTATAAAATAATATATGTATAAGAAATAATATCTAAATGTTTTTTCTATTCTTTAATTAGAAACAACATATTGAAAAATTAAGACAACCAAGAAATCATACAAAATGATTTGGCTAAAACAATGCCATCTATTAACTTAAACAATGAATTGATCAAGTGAAAAGAAGTACAAAAATATACATCAAGTTTATTTCTATGTTTTTAATAGTTTAAATAAAGGTAAACAATGTTTTGAATCAATTTTGAAAAATTATTTAATAAAATGTATAAATGTATTTAAATCTATTCCTATCTCATATGATTAAATTTTAAATTTTACAACTCAAAATATTAAGTTTGATAGCGAAAACAAAATATTTATTCATTATATAGCAAGTTTCATGATTTATAGTGTCAATGTAATAATAATATGTATATCTTGTACCATCAGAAATTTTACTCCCTTTTATATGAAAGCACAATTTCATGCTTTATTTGGAACTGATTTGAGTGACCTCATTAATGAACTTAGATATTCTTTGAGCCCTAAATTTTCCTATCACCCAAGAAAATGTGTCTACAGTACCCTAAAAGATGTTTCATCAATTTGCATAATCAAATCAATGCTTACAAGTGCCCTAATTGTACAAAGATAGTGATTTTTAATAGACCCTAATAGACCCTAGACATCCAATATCAAATTTTGTTAAAGTGTGAAAAACTAGACTAGCATGCAAGGTGCCCTTGCCCAGCTAAATTCCCTGAAAAGAAACTTGATTTCCTATGTTTTTCGATCTTTAATTTTGGAGATGTAATTTTAAATTCAGACCTTGTCGATAATTTAATCTCAAAAATTCAAATTTAATTATGCCAGTTGAACCTTAATTTATCCTAACTTCTAGTATATAAACATGAGTTATTATTACAAAATTATGAAGAAGAATATTGAAGAAATTATACTCTACAAAAATACATTTTGAATTTGTAGGTTTTCAAGGATACTTTTAGATTTGATCAAGTTTACTCCAATGATTGGATTTTGATACCAATAGAGGAACATGATGGAATCTAGGTTAGGAAAGTGTTTTTGGCCATTTTCTACAACCTACTAACTTGTTTTCAAAGTGTTCTCATCTTCAACCTTTAGATTATTTGCAACCTAAGAGTAGAGGTATTGTTGTATTTTAGATTTTTCTAAGGGTATTTGAATTTCTCTTGGGTTGATCTCATCATTATCATTTAGGAATCCTTGTCTAACACATTTGAGTAGGATTTTGTGTATTTTAGCTCATTATAGCCTTAGAAACACTTAAGCTTAAGAGAAAACACATTTTATCTATCAATTCATTGCTATTTATGGAGGTAGAAATACCAAAATAGGGGTTTAATCAAGGAAAAATCCTATATAGCCACCTCCTCATCTCCTTTTATATTTGTGCAAGTTTAGATCTGAAGATGGACATTGCAAAGTGAAAACAAAAGACAGAAAGGGAGCTACAGGTCTATAATTTCATATCTAAGAAAATTAGAGCCAAGCAACTTTCAGCCCTTGACTAGAAAAATTGGGATCAAATATACATACTAGAAGCATAGTATTTTTCCCTTCCTAGATCTACTCTTAGAATTCAATTTTATAACTTTTTCATTACAAAAAAGTTGCACTTTTTAGATCAGATCTTGTAGTCAAGCTAGGTCAATAATGAAATGAATAAAAATGGATATGGTATATTCATCTATCAATCTAACTATGCAACTTATTTTTTTAATGGTTGAATATGATAAATTGCAAATCAACATAAATAACAATTGTTACAAAACTGAAGTTAACAAAGGATTATATGGGATACAATGTTGATAAAAAAATGAATAAGAATTGTTGGTAGTCTCATATACTTAACAACCATAAGGTGAGATATAGGGTATATAGTAAGTCTTATTTCAAAAGGTTCGTGAAATCTCAAAAAGATTCTCATTGGCAAGCATGAAAATGAATTTTAATATACGTGAGTAAAAAATAAATTATGGAATTTAGTATGTGAGGTCAAATGAGTACAAACTCATAACATACATAGATAGTGATTATATAGGTAGCATTGACAACAAGAAGAGCACATCTAGTTGTATGTTTCATTTTAGAGTAGGTGTAATATCATAGGCATCCAAGGAACAACTCATAGTCATACTTTTATTAACTCAAGCATAGTATGTAGGAACAATGAGAGAATCATGCCAAACAATTTAGATGAGATGAGATTTGAAATATTTGAGGCATGAATAAGAAGTAACAAAGATTTATTGTGACAAGAATTCAATCATAATACTATCCAAAAATCTAGTGTTTCACCAAAGAAATAGGTGTGTTAAGACTATATATCATTTCATCATAGAGTTGATCAACAATAAAGAGATCTATTTAGAATATTGTAGATTTGAAGACCAATGTATAAATATCTTTAACAATCATTAGAAGAAGAAAAAATTGTGTATCGAAAGACAATTTTAATATTCTAAATAATAGTAATTGTGACTAAGAAAAGGTGTTGAAATTATAATCCCAACCACTACTATCTACTAACTATTCCCATATTATTTGCAACACCTTAGACTTAGACTTCAATATGGATAACATTTAATAGGATTGACTCATTTCTCTAGTTTTGTCCTTGTACTGTTGGTATGGCTATCCTCTCCATGACATTGGCTCAAACTTTATTTTTAGTTCTTTCTATTTTATTTTCTTAGGTCCATCTTTAATGCTATACAATGTCTACGTATAGAAAGTGAAGCTTCTAAACTTCAATAAAAAATTAAGAAGTTTATGAAAGTTAAAATATTTTCTATTTTAGTATGTGCAGAAAAACATAATTGAAAATCTAAACAATTATATAGAAAATATTCTGTTTTGAACTGGAAAAGAGCTGTTACTCTTACTGAGATATATGTAACAATTATTTTTTTCAATATTAATATAATCTACAGTCTTTTGAATTTCATTATTCTGTTCTGTTCTACTCTTTTTGTGCCTTTCCCTTCATAGCGAAACCTCATTGAAAACCATGCTTTATTAACTCATTCAAAAAATATTTCATACCAAAAGAAATTCTTATAAATGGATTTCTAAAGCCCTGAAGCGAAATAACAGATATTCAAACGAAAAAAACAATGGTAGAGGAATCCATAAGCACCTGAGTTTTTCTGCAACTTTCGGGCATGCCTCTAGGGAGACTTTCCATGGCAAACATTCTTCCTATTCCTCCTTTTCTTCCTTTACCTTCCTCCTTCCGTTTGTTGGGATTTCGCATAGTTGACGCACGAGTCCAGGGTTCGTACCACTGCATCACGCCTTGTGCCTTCTTTGTTGGAAAAAATAAAGTATCCTGTCCGGCCTACTGCAATGCAAGAAATGTTCAGAAGAATGTATCTTGCCTCCTGATTTCTCTCCAGATGATCTTAAAAAGTTCCCAATCGGACAGAGAGTCCTTGGAACGAGTCATATTGTTAAACTGTTTCAACAAGTTAGTCTGATAAATGTATACTTTCCACTAAAATAAAGCATGGTTACAGATAACTTGAAGCAGTTTATCAATATAGCAGGTTCTAAACACTCTCTTTAATTGCAAACTTGTTTCCGTCATTTTGAAGAAAATGGAGAGCCAAAATACATTCTTCTGAACGTTTCTTTTCCTCCGAAACACACTCTTCTGAACATTTCCTTCATTGCAGCAGGCTGCGTAGGATACCTTTCTTTTTTTCCTACAAAGAATGCTCTCAGCGCGTAATAATTTCTTTGCTCTCTGCCATGATTTCATGAAGCTAAGCTTTTGTCATACAAACCTTAGGTCAAAGCGCTCCATTACCTTAACAATGATCTCCGAAGATGAGGCATCTATTGATGGACCACAATTCTTGTGAGAGATATCAGAGCTAGATCTGAGCACTGAGAGCATACTTTCAAGCCAAGACTTTATCATCTTGGAGGATCTGATCTGCTGTCGCAGGCGCTTCACCTCCATCACTTGTCAGTCCCACTTCGTCATCCTTAGCTCGCCCATGATGTCCTCTAAACAAAATGCGTTACCGGAGAAGCCCAACATGTGATAGTAAATTTTAAAATGATGAACGTCTAATATTGGAGCTTTAAAAGTATGTGAAAAAGCATATATTATTGGAGCTATAATGGTATGTGGAAAGGCGTGTATTATTGATGCTATAAAATTATGTGAAAAGGCGCCTCTTCTGTTCAAATGTCAGCTAGTGCGTTTCGACCAAGGAAAGTGGATGTTATAATCTAATGACTACATCTACAGCTGTGTGCACGCGCATTTAGATGATGTTGCTGATTTGTCGATGTTATTCAATATTTCTTCTAAGTCATCGACGACTTCGTCTGTACCATTAATAAATACCTGACAATTTGCTGACAATTTTAGAGTGCGTCCCAGGCTATTTTATCTGACATGTACCATGCAATCACATAAATAGCATTGTAGTTTTCACCGAAAAAGAGTGAATTGATGGCACAAAATAAAGATTTTCACAAGTGGAAAAATCACTCATAGTTTCGACCTTGGAAATTCGGCTTGTTATAATCTGACGACTTCTCACTTAACGCGCATGTATATGAACTTGACGTTTAGTACATGTTATTCAAAGTTTCCAGATTGTCGACGCCTTAAGATCTGCCATTAATAACTAGGGGAGGGTCCAGTAATTAGGTGCCTAACCCGGCTTCTAATTATCCTACGTCGAAATTTCAAATCCCTCCCAATTTTTTACAGCGGCTTACTTGGCAAGTTCTCTGCTTATAACTAAGGTTTCAGGGCCACATCATCAAATATGATGCCACATCAGCATGCGTTTTTGTCAAGGTGTCCAAAAAGGCCCCAAAAAATAGTGAGACCAATTCTCGTGCATTACATCATGAGTAGTTGAGAGCTGATGTGGTATCACATGATTGGTTGTTTTTTAGATCAAAAGCATACATTTTGTTTAATTATGGGTAGTCAAATCACAACTATTGGACATTATATAAATGACTATTGGATATTATATTTACGATTGGGTGCAAGACTATTGGACCCCGCACGACTATTGGGCCCCTCTCCCAGCCCCGAGAGCAACTTTAGAGTCGGTACCAAACTACTTTATTTGACATATTTTGAAAGAATGTGAAACACAATCATATAAAGAACTAGCATTGTGTGCAGAGCAAAAATTACTTTTGGAAATTTATTAACGCAACAAAAAATAACGGCGATGCAAAATCAGATTTTCACTCTTTGGCCGCATAATCACTCATTGTTTGTGAGAAGAAATCAACCTGCCGGCACCGTCCAATCAGCCTTCACAATGCACCGTACCATAGATGGAGTTATCATACCAATAATATCTGTTATGATTGAAATAACTATCCGATTTCTATGATTGAACTACCTTATCTGATTTTCACTACCTAACTACTATAGATTTAGTCTAATTCATTCCTTTGCATTTTCTCTTTCCGGGTACCTTTTTTGAAGTTTTTTCAAAGATAAATTCTAGACGTTAGCATTTGTTTAGGTTAATTTTGTTTGTTTGCATTTTTTCTTGTTGGATATATCTTTTGGAAGATATTTCAAAGATAATTTTTAGGTTTAAGTATCTTAAGATTGTTTAATAATTTAAATTGTATTTTGTTTGCATTTTTTCTTATTAGATATATTCTTCAAACAATTTTCAAAGATAAATTTTAGATTTTAGTATTTTTTATTTAAATATTGTCTAATGATTTTTATTCTATATGAAATCATTTCATTTTAAAAATTTATTTTATCTATCTTTTTAAATTATTATTTGTTAAGTTTTTGTTTTTTGAAATTTTTTTAATATAGATTATTTTTTATTTTTATTTTAGACTGCAGGAATCAGTTGGGTATCCATCCCCCTATAAATTGTAGTACACCTAGTAAAATAATTTCACGTGATCAATGGAGTTGGCATGCCACACCCTCTGGTACCATAGGTTTGGGGGGAGAATAGACCTCATGACCTCTTGCCACCAAATGAAGTTCTTTGTAAAATTTGGAGCTAGGATCCCTGCCCCATAGATTATAATTAAAGTTAAAATATATAATTATTTTTTATTATTCATGAGATCTCAAATCCTCTTCTTTTAAATGTTGATAATTCAAAAATTAAGTAGAAATCATTTTGAAAATGTTCATGGAAGTTAAACTATGATGGTGCATCTAACAATAATCTAAACTCATTTAGTTTAGGGTGCATCATATATAATTCTTCTAGAAATTTGATTGAAGTTGACGTTGAAGCTCTACTCCTTGAATTACAACTAGTAAAATATTGCAATCTTGGCGATGTCATAATTGAAGGTGATTCAATGGTTATCAATATTGATCAACATTAAAAAAAACACTCAACAAATTGGAGGATCATGAGCATATCAAATAAAACTTTGTGAATCCTATATAGTCTCAAAATATTTTCTAATAGTCATTTCTATAGAGAAGGAAATAAACTGGTCAATTTATTTCAAACTAAGTTATCAACCAACCAAATATTTTGATCCTTAATGCTAATGTCAAGCAATTGATGGATCTTTGAGAAATATTAGAAAATGGTTGTGAAGCAACTTGAAATTAAATTCATGTTGGATGATGATGGTAGAGATAAAGTCATCATTCTTGATGATGGAAAACACTGAAAAGTAACCTCGATTAGTTAAATTAATTCAATATAGCCCAAAGATCCCTTGATATACAAGTGTTGGAATTCTCCCTTCACTCATTCATAGAGACATTGTTATAATTGGTTTTGACAATTTGACATATAGCATTTATCATTAAGATTATGATAGCTAGAATGAGAATATTTTTCTTCATTTAGGAAGATGAAATCTTGGAGGCAATACAAGAAATTATGGGTCATGTTTTTATCAAAGGGGATACCAATCTTCACATGAACGTTGTAGTTTCCTCTATTTTTAAGGAAACGTGCTTCTTATAACAAGCAATAGAGAAATTACCAAATCCCTAGGGAGGTATAAATCATCTATGAGAAGTTTAGGGTTGGAATAATTAGAGTAGTGGATAAAGCTAATTTGGAGAAAATCTATTCACTCTTAATCATCGTATATGAAGTTTCAAGATTCACATTAGTAAGAATGGTGAGAAATTTAGAAAAATAGATTGAGTTTGTAATTTGTGAGGTGGAGGCCATCCATAAATATTTTCTAGCAATAAGAGAAAACTCATGTTGTAGCTAACACAAAATATTTTTGGAATTAATAAAGCCTAAGAAATGTCCCCACTCCAAGACTCTTTTAATGTTGCAAGAGTGGAGAGGGAAATCAAGTTCCTCACATTATGTTTGAAACCCTAAAATGGATGGAAGATGGAACTTATGACTCTAACTATATTGACATGTTTTAACACATATCATATGTTTATATTCAGTGCCCTATTCATAAAATAGGAATTTGATATCGATATATAGTTCCTCTATATCTTGTATAATCAATTTTAAAGTAAATAACATTGTAGACATTGCCCAGTTTATAAAGAGATATACTTTGGCAATTGTAATTGCTTCAATTTTTAAATTTTTTTGATCTCTATGATAATGGTATCCATACAAATAAAATTATATGTTTTCATATTGAAAACCATATTTTAATATAATAGGAGAGGGACCTAACCTTTTACTTGATCTATATGTACATATATTTAACTTAGTTTAGAAACATATTTTAAATTTAATTATTCCTTTTTCATTTTTATTGTTATACTTAACTTTTCATTTTCTATAAGATTGATTTCAAAAACTTTAATGTTTATGATTTAGATAGAATTTTATAGTAAATCTAAATATTTAAAATGAATATATATATTTGATGTTATGGCACATCATGAATTAATATATATTTATTATAGAACCTTCATATCAGACCATATCATAGATTGTGTAATCATACCATAACATTGATTATGATTGATTAACTATCTGATTTTAATTACTTGTTTGTTTTATATTCCATTTAGTTTATTATATCAATTATCCCTTATACAACACTTTTTATATATATTTTCTCTTTTCCAACACACATTTTTGGTAAGTAGTTTTTATTTTAAAAATGTTTTGGACTCTAATTTTCTCCCATATACTTACTTATCCTTACACTAAATATTTTTTATGCTTATGTGATTAGAGCCGTTTGTAAAGGATTAGAGCCCTTCATAAAGGAAGTATATACTATGGAATTTTTAGACAAAGTTTTATCTTAAGCATTACATTATTATTGTTGTGGAATCAACGAGTTCACTAGTTAAGGTAGTTTTTTTCTTAATTCAATATTTAAATTTTTATTATATTTTATTATATATTATCAAAATTAATACATTTTTTATTATCCAAAATTTTAATATAATGTTTCAAAATTCACTATTATTGTAGACTATACTTGATATTAGAATCTAAGGAAAACATGATTTCTTAAATGAAAATTACATGAATTTATTTTATACCTATAATTATCAAGGAATAATCATTTAAATTAGTTTTGATACTAATATTGTGAGGGTTAGATCATAAGTCCAATTTTGCATAGAGGCTAAATAGTAATTCTAATAATAAAACCTAAAATATCTAATCATGGTTAAAATATAGAATTCCATTAGGAAAAGAAAAATCTACATATCTAGTTAAACGATGGGATTTGCATATATATTCTTAATAGCCCGTTATTTTGAGGTGTAAATATCCAGTTATTTCTAATTGCACTCATTAGATTAGGTGGGTCTTTATAAAAAATGGATATATTTATCTCCTAATTTCATCTAAATTAAATGTAATCTACTTATAATATGTGGTGTAAAAATATAGATAGTTGAATAAAAATTATCATTGGTCAAAAATGATTAAAAAGAATTAATGAGCATCCTTAGGTTTCTTAGAATTTATTATGACTATATATGACATCTACAAACTCCACTACCTTCTTCATCAATATGGTTAAATCATACTTGTATTAGATCTATACTCCTCTATCGTATTTATCAATGATTATTTGTTTTATATTCTTTCAAAAAACTCTTCTATTCATTATATATTGATTAACAATAAATAAGTAAATAAAAAATCATATAAGAGGGATAGAGAGAAGGAGGGAGGGAATGAGGTAGAGAGGTGAGTTAGAGAGGTGAGACAGTGACAAAGACAACAAGGGGAGAGGGAGAGGGGGAGGGATGGAGAGAGACAGAGAGAGATAGAGACTCAGGCTGATACTGAGACAGGTATAGAGATAGATAGAGAGAGAGAGAGAGGGATAGGGTAGATAGAGAGTAGAGAAGGAAGGAGAGATGGAGGGAGAGGTAGAGAGGAAGAAAAAGGGAGGGTAGAGGGAGGGGGAAGATATAAAAGGAAGGAGGGAGAGAGAGAGATAGAGAGGTGATAGAGAATAAGATAGAGAGAGAAAGAGTGAGGTGAGATAGAGAGAAATATAAATTGAAGGAGAGAGGGAGAGGTGGAGAGAGGTCTAGAGAGAGATGGATGTGTAAAGAGGGATGAAGAGAGAGAGATGGAGGGAAATGAAGAAAAATAAATCTAAAGCTTAGGGGAGGGAGAGAGAGATAGGAGAGAGAAGGAAAAGAGTTGGAGAGATAGAGAGAAGGTGAGGGAGAGAGGCTCAGATAATTTTTCCTTCACAAGAACATGAGTGCATTATAATGCGATATCATTATAATGCATTTATTTTATTGAAACCTAAGAAACACAATAATGCTAGTTTGTTATAGCACTAGCATATTAAAACACAAGCCATTATAGTGTGCTTAGGGTTGGATTTTCCTTGGGAATCCAACCCAAAGGGTTGTACTGATATTTTAATGCCTAAAGAAATTATTTTTTAATTTGTAAAAAATTGACACAATATTGAGCATGCTCTCCATTAGGTTTGCACATTTTTCAATGTCAAGTCAACAAATGACAGAAGGGAGAGAGTATTTCCCAAAAATGAGGAATCAATAAAATAACCATGCCTTTTTTCTTTTGTCTTTTTATTTTCTATTTTTCATTTGAAATTTATTTCTTATTTTATTTTCATCTCATTCTTTTCAGTTTAACAAAACACACATGACAATTAAATTAAAATTCCTAATTCATTTTTTTTGAAAGGTCATAAAAAATACATTTTAATTGATTATTAGGTAATTTAAACAATCTAATGAATTTTCCAAAGTCTAAGGATTAATATAGTGATTTTTTTATCATTCAAATTTATTATTGGATATTCCTTTTAGTTTGGATGTGTGACTATGCTTTGGTTTATATTTTGAGATGGGATGATTCTTAGGCTTCCTTGGAATCATAAAGATATATTTTTTCCCATTTATTTCTTATCTATTTAAAAAATATGGGGTTAGTTTTACTATTTCCTTTCACCATAGCTAGATAAAACTCCATCCCCTCATATGGTCATCACAATGAAATCATAATATGATAATATTCAATTATTTTCTTGCATAGTCATGTTTTGTGGACATAATTC
This sequence comes from Sequoia sempervirens, assembly GCA_007258455.2. Taxonomy (NCBI): domain Eukaryota; kingdom Viridiplantae; phylum Streptophyta; class Pinopsida; order Cupressales; family Cupressaceae; genus Sequoia; species Sequoia sempervirens. Next base: position 12,314 of record VDFB02088937.1, read on the forward strand.
GTACTCTATGATTCTTGTTACATTGTGTGGAGCCATCTCTAGTGTGTAGGTTGCATTTTGACATGTTTGTGTTATAATTATATCACAAAAATGTTCACCTATTGATTAAAAAATAATTTCTTGAGAAAGACCTTTGAGAAATGCATGTTGTAAGGTTTTATAATCATTTATATGTTTATTTATGATGTATTATAATTTTTTGAATAATGTTTTAATATGTGAATTTGAATTAGAATGACTAATGTGTATGATTATGAATGTCATTGCTAAATAATATATGAAAGATGATCATGTCACATTTTTACACATTCCTTAATGATTATTGGGTTATTCATTTATCTAATTAAAGCCAAGCTAATGATTGGGGAGGAAATTCATTCCTTTAATTTGTGGATTAAAAAATCCTTCACCATTTATGTTGGTAGTATTGGATGAAATTGGAGTTGCTTGCTTTACTCTATTATCTTACTATAATATCTTTCTAAAATGTCTTTTAAATGTCCACAAATACTTATTAAGAAAATGGTACATAATCCATTATTTATACATAAAATAAAAAATAACCCAATTAAATAACATTTTTTTAACTATTCTGCTAGAAATGGTTCCCCTATTACTCCTGGCCCTGAAAAAACATGTTTAAACACTGGGAGGGATCCCGCTTTGGATGTTCTAAATTTAGCCAAAACTAATGCTAATTCCCATTTCAAATTTTTGGAATGGACTTTCAATGAAATTAATGAGTTAAAGATAAAAAATTGGGCCCTTCAAAGCAAATTGGAAGAGCTAGGGGCCAAGATTGCTGCGATTGAAAAGAAAGAAGTGGATCGTGGTGATCTTGGTCTTGGCAAAGAAACTCAGTACCATGCTGACAATAACAAAAAGATTGAAATTGAGGTTGAGAATATGAGGAACACCATCAAAATTGTTGCAGAGCAAAACAACCAGATGGCCAGACACAACGCCATTATAATTAATGCAATGACTGAGAAGTTTGACAGAGCCTAATAGGGGTCTCTAGTGGTGGACCTGGAGGAGACCAATGATGAAAGCCAGGAAATGGATGTTGGCATATCAAAGAGAACCAGGGCCAATCTGAAGAGAAAAGCCCCCCCCACTCCAAAGATGATTCAATTTTTTTAAAAGGGAGTCAATGACATGCAGAATTTGGAGGCGGAGACAAAGTCTATCCTCAAGACTCTGGGTTAGTTGTGGCCGATTTTTTGTTGTCTGCTCTGCTGGCCTTTTTTACTTGACCTTTATGGTCTGTTACGGTAGGTTGTTGTTTGCTACGCCCTTTTCCTTTTTGGCAGCTGGTGTTTTATGTTGGACTTTTGTTTCCTTTCCTTATTTTTGTAAACTCTGTGGTTTTGGGTCCCTATAAAACCTGTTTTACCCTTTATCAAAAACATTTCTTTTACTATGACTCTTTCTATCTTTTAATTCCTATCTATTTCTACTCATCCACATAGTTCTTTATAGATTTTTAAAAACTCATGGGTTGCATGAAACACCAAGTCAATGTTGTAGCTTAGTGATAACTTATGAGTTGGGTAGCATTATATTATTTATGTACAGATCAACAATATTTACACAAGCATTGATATATGATGCAAGTGAGTACACCCATCTGCAGCCACTCATGCTCACCATGAAATGCAACTCATAGCACAGTTCCCTAACTTCAACTAAATGAGAAAACATTGATTTCATTCATTCAAAACAAAATTACATTTAACAGATGGTCATTCATGGCATTATCCTTCCCAACATCTAGCCTGCTACTTTTCCCATTCTAGAACAACAACTTCTAACATCTTTCCTTTCACACATGCAATCTTCTACTCGGTCGCCGCTAATTCCGCATCTCTGTTTTTCCTGAGTTCCCTCCTCGCCATTCTGTTTGGCCCTCTCCTTCTTTCTCTTTCCTCCTAGCCTTCCCCCTACCTTCCCCCTCCTATTCTTCTCTCTTCTCTCTACTAAAATTAGACCCACACAACTGTTGGCGTTTCGTTGGTTCCAACTACTTACCTGCCTTTGATCATAGAGAAGATTTACGGTTGAAAAATCATCCCACCATACCTGTTCATAACTGACTGCAATACCAACCCGCAACACCGGCTGGGCTTAACCAGCACACTCTAAGTGTTGACCGCCTAGGTGGCTGGGGTGGGCCCCTTTAATCCATCCTGTTCGCCGTTTATGATCGCCATTCATGTTCTTATTAATCGCGCTCAAAGTTTAATTTTTTAAAACCTTTTTCTCCCACCAAATTATACCCATCAGAAACAAACAGGTTTATGACCCGAACAAATTCATTTACATGCATACTCGCAGCTGTGCCAAAATGGGAGCTCTGGAACAAGGTATGGGCGTCCATTATTACTATTGTAAATGCTCTTGTAGACATGTAAGTAAAATGTGGAAGCATAGAAAAGAAACATGAACTGCTTGCCAGGATACCTCAAAGAAATGTTCTCATTGAATGCTACGATTGCAAGATATGAAAAAAATGCAATTGTTAAAAAGGATTTAAAAACTTTCAATCGAATGTATTCAGCAGGTTTAAAGCCATACTCCACAATCTTTGACATCCTCCTCCTTGCCTGTGCCAAAATGGGAGATTTGGAACGGGGCATGGACATCCACCACAGGATAAAGGAATGGAGTTTTGTCAGATGTTGTAGCTACAACTACCGTGGTAGACATGTATGCAAAATGTGGAAGCATAGATAAGGCACGTGAATTGTTTGACAAAATACCCCAAAGAAATATGGTCTCATGGAATGCCATGATTGCAGGATAAACGCAAAAGGGATTTCTTGAAAAGGCTTTAGAAATTTTCAAGCAAATGCAACTAGCAGGTGTAAATCCAGACTCCGCGACCTTTGCCAGCATCCTCCCTGCCTGTGCCAAAAATGGGAGCTTTGGAACAAGGTATGCAATCAATCAAAGGATAAAGGACAGAAGAATTTTTTCATATGTATAAAGCTTAATGCAAAATGTGGAAGCAAAGACAAGGCAAGGCACCTGAACTGATGGGTAGAATGCCTCAAAGCATGTGTTATGCTCGGATTGAATAATCTCCATAGCCTTTATCTTAGGGCTGCATTATCTACAAAATGGATTTTGGACTTATGTGATTTTTTGTTATGTTTTATGGCTATGTTTTCACTGTAAGGAACTTCTAAACTCTTGTAAATTATATGTTTTCTATGAAGCTAGGTCTACATACAATTTTGTCCAGCATGTGTTTCAATCTATTCATTATTATTTAACTATAATTGTACAATTGACATTCTTTAATCTCCATGTCATGTCAACAATTTATCCTCAACATTCATATTATTCCTTGCGTTATTATTTATTTCTTGAAACCCCACACTAAGTTATATATAAACTTCTAATATCTCATTTTGGTTCACTATACTTATAATTCTTATGATATTTTTTAACATAATGTGTTATCTTTGTAATGTTATGCATTAAGTATGTTTTATCATTATTTTTTGAATTGTATCATATTTATATCTTGATTTAACAAACTTTATGTTTTGTCATTATAAGAAATACTTAATATTTCATTACAGAGTTCTCAAGAAAATTTTAGATAGTTCAATAAACATGAATACTCTTACTCTTGGACTAATCTACCCTCTAGGATGCCTTATTTTCTTAAATAAAATAATCCTTGCATTAGGAAGCTTTAAATTTCTATTAGTAAATTCTTTTAGTGATTGTAACTCATTTCAGTTATTGCAATATGTCTTTGTGAGCTAAATTTCAAATAGTTATTTTTTCTATGCTTATGTGTACATAATCATAGCCCAATTAACTTATCAATTTAATTCAAATCATTAATTCCTAGTTTTCTAACCCAAATTTGTTCATGGTTACAAGGTCATCCTCATAATTGTGATCTTCATTTACTAAAATGCAAAATAAAAATCAAACATTTTTTCCTTCTACCTCACTTTACACTTTGGTCCTAAGTGAATTAAGTACAATCTTTGAATTCAATGCAAAGTTCATGTATAAAGTAACATCCAATTGCACTCATTCAATCACATAAAGAATCATTACTTATTAGAAGAACAATAATTTAAAATTGCACTAAAATTATAAATTCAAGAAAGAAATTTTGCACATCTAATCACACCCATCCTAGTGCATGTGAATCACCTAGTAATCATCCTAGAATTTATGTGCATATTTGAAGTTTATTATCTATTTTGAGGTATTTTTAAATACCACCTTATAGAAAAACCCTAAGACTATGAAAGATGATATTATTTAGTAGTCCATTTATCTAAGAATCTACTAAGTAGAATTCAAAGATCATCAAAGATTAAATTTTTGGGTGTAAAGTGAGATTATGGTTGTGATCTAGATCTAGAACTATGAACTCAATCTAACATATAGAAAAGAATTATATTTTAATTTTGATCTATATACATGACTATCTAGAACATTTCAAGATCCTAGGAAACTCAAATCACATTATCTTCATTAATTAACATTTATTCTTTGGTCACAAAACTAAACAATATCAATCTTGATTTATTATTTATAGTGCAATTGTGTTTTTTATATAATATTACCTAATTTAATACAATCCACTCTATTTGCTCATTCAAACTAAAATTATTTATGCTTGATTGCTCCATTTAATTAATCAACCTAAATTACCCATAAAGGAATCTCTTATTTTATTTTAAATAAAAGATCAATAACTTTTCTTGTAAGTTGACCACCTGTGACCTGAGTTCTTGTTGTAAAGGGTGCTATTTTATATTGTCCTCCAATTTTTTTTTATGGTTGTCCTAAATACCAACACACTCTAAGCATTGACCTCTTAGGCGAGTAATGTGGAGCCCACTTAACCTAACCTACTTATTGTCCATCATTCTTGTTCGTCATTCACATTCAAATTGTTCCCATGTAGTTACATCAATTCGCGCCACATGCAAAAAGTTAGGTTTCCAGCCAAAGCAATTTTCATTTGCTAGTGCATTCCCAGCTTGTGCAAAAATCGGAGCTTTGGATAGGGTATGCATGTCCATCAAAGCATAACAAAATGGAGATTATTTAGATATTACATTTGGAAATGCTTTGGTAGACATGTATGCAAAATGTGGATGCATAGACAAGCATGTGAAATATTTGATATGGTACCTCAAATAAATGTGGTCTCATAGAATGCCATGATTGCAAGATATACACAGAAGGTATTTGTTGTAAAGGCTTCAGAAAATTTCAAGAAAATGCAATTGGTATGTGTAAATCCAGAATCTGTAACCTTTGTCAGCATCTTCCCTACCTATTCCAAAATGGAAGCTTTCGAACAAGGTACACAATCAATCAAAAGGATACAAGACAGATCAATTTTGTCATATGTATGAAAATCTATCAAAGCTTAATGGAAGGGGATTTTTGTCAAATATTATTGTTGGAAATGCTCTATAGACATATTTGGAAAATGTTGAAGCATGAACAAGGAACATAAATTGTTTGACAAAATATCTCAAAGAAATGTGGTCTCATGGAATGCCATGATTGTAGGATATGTAGAATATGAAACCATAAGCAAAGCATGTGAGTTGTTTAACACAATTCCTTGAAGAAAAGTGTTCTCAAGGTTCCCTTGATTGTAGATTATTCACAAAACCATTTTTTTAAAAGGCTTTAGGAACTTTCAAGAAAATGCAATTGGCAAGTGTAAAGCCAAACTTTACAACCTTTTATAGCATCCTCCTAGCTTGTGCCAAAATGGGAGCTTTGGAACATGGCATGGACATCCATTAAAGCATAAAGGATAGAGCAATTTTGTCAGATGTTGTAGTTACAACTACTCTAGTAAACATGTATACAAAATGTGGAAGCATTTGACAAGGGGTGTGAAGTGTTTTAAGACCACATTTCATACTTTTTTACAAGAAATCCTAAATTGTTATTCTATTCTTTATTTCTCAAGAAATTTAGCAGTTTTTTGTTTGTTGTTATCTATTCTACCTATTTGTAAAAAAAAAGAATGTAATAAAGGCATGGTTGCACTTTACAAGTGTGACAACATCCTTATATCAAAAATGGAATTTGTTCCTCCTATTAGCAACCTATGTTTTTCAATAGGGCCTTCCTATTATTTTCCATCAACTAGATTGTACAGTTTCCATCTTTCATTCTTATTGCCTAATAAATGTCTTTAACAATCTTGTTATTCATAAATTTAATTTCTAGTAAATAAACCAATTTCTTATTTTGTTATCATTTCCCAACTGAGTCCCATTTAGATTAATAATTTAGTATAAGTAATACATGTTAAACAATCTAAATAGAAAGAAAAATAATTTGTTATTTAGTTGGTAGAGAATTTATGTGTGTTTGTATTAATTTAAGTAAACCCGTTTATGATATGTTGCTAGTTGAATCCTAAGATAGATAATTGAAAAGGAATTCCTACATTTAAATTATATAGGATATCTATTACCTATTTGTGTTTCAGGTGAGCTTGATGTGAACCCTAACCTTCATTATTTATTCCTTTCTTCATCCTCAAAAGATTTTTTCTCTCTAAATAACAAACTCTCATTCTAATGTTTGAAAATTAGATAATTCTACTTTGATTTTTTAATTTTATAATCATTCAACAAAAAATTATTTTTGATTAATCATAAAAATATGTGCAACTTATAGACCTTATCAAAATTAGGTTATTGTACATTTACTACACTATTGTCTTTGTCTATTATTTTCATTGAAAAATTAAAACTATAAGTTTTTTACTCAAATTTCGTATAGTATATAAGGATGAATTATTTTTGTTGTTATTTGATAGAAATTATTACCCTTCCTTCTTTGACCATCCCTTCCTCATACAAGTGTATCTCTTCTAGGAACCCTCAACTAAACCTATTCATGTATTTTCCTTCCTCTTCCTTATTTCATTACCCTTCCTTAATTGTCATCCACCCCACATGATGTCCCATTCTACATGTCTCACAAAGATAACCACTTTGATAATGAACCCCTACTAGATGATTCTATGTTTGTCATTCACCAAATTTGACCACCTCTTGTCTCTCCCCCAATGTAGCCTACTTGATGATGCCACCTAATCCTAAATCTCTTCACTTGCACACTTCTTAACAAATATCATCATTACCAATATTTAGGGGTTATAGATGTTACAAGGTATATGATATATTATCCACACTCATGTCCCTTACCTTCATCCCTCTCTTCTATCCAACCTCTTTTTTTTTCCCACCAATAGATATTCCTTCAGCTAAATTTTGTTATCTACCCCTCATCCAACCGATATTTCTACTCTCTCTCTCTCTCCCCTAACTATGATCATGTCCCCTTAAGCAAGTGCTTTACATCCTACCCATATGTGCCACCCTCTCAACCCTTACCCTTCACTTATCTTGCTTGATCCTCTCTTACCACTATTTTCACTCCCTCTCCTATCCTACCCTTAACCTCACTACCCTTGCCACACTCTTATCATAAAATGAAAAAAATAATATCTCTTACCCTCAATGTCCCAACCTATGCCTCTTACTCTATCATTTACCATCTAATTCAAGAAATCCCAATAATCTAATGCTAACTATCTATTCTCCCATCATCTTCTACCTTGGGGGATGGAACCTTAAACCTCCTCCACAACATAATATATTTGGCTATAATAAATCATCCACAAGAACCATAGTTCATCATGCTAAACATTGCATACATGTATAATTGGATAATCGATCCTAATATATACATTGAATCCCTTATAGATCAATGTGTGTTGATTATTATCTTGAGGATAAATTCATAGCTAAGATTTGTTTCTATTCATTAAGGAATAAACCTTAAAATGGTTCTACTCTAAGTTATCTACCTATTTTTCCTCTAGATCTCACTTATCTTTTCATGAAGCACATGTTCAATCCAACATAGGATTGTAGGCCAATTTCATCAATGTTATACATTGTAATCAAGGTATAAATGAGAATGTGAGGGATTTTATCTTCTATTATTAATGCCTTCTTTCATAGATCTCATATCTTCTTCTCGACTATAATATCAAGATAGTATTTATTAAGAATATTTTGCCAAAGCTTCACAATAAAAATCTCTTCACAAATATCCAATATTTATAACACTTTGTACCACCTTGTACAATTATCCATAGGTGATAGATCACCTTAAGGTCATCTCTTTGACCTTGATGCCTCTATTTTTTAACCCCATCCTCTTCTCAAGAAACCAATAATTCTACAAAGAAGAACACCAATAACTTATAATTTTCTCCTTAATCCAACCCTAACAATTAACTAAACTAATCAAATTTTCCTTACCCCTCTTCATCATCTAAACAACTTGTACTATCTCCATTCAAAAGCTAACTCTAATTGGATGAAGCTAGAAAAAAAACTAGTTCCATCTTTCATGTATTTCTTCGAAAAACCTTATCCAACTTCATCCTATCCAACCCTTGAATCCAAACCTCTTCTTATTTTACCAAATTTACCAATTATTTTTAGTATGTAGAGCTATTTATCTATGAAAACATGCCTTATTATTATTCCCTCCTTTTTTTCTTAGTTAGCTCTTTGGAATTACTTATCACCAAATCATGTTCCCTTTTACCTAGATATTATTTTCTCTTCACATTCATAAGATTATCTTAGGATATGCTTCTATTAATCCAACCCTAGTAATTACTGAAGTTCTTTTTCTTTTTCTCTTTTTCTTAAGTTTCTACATGACAAGTTTTTCTTGACTTTTTCCATTTTTTCTCCTTTGTATTATTTTCCAATTTCTCTTTTGCCAATGATGTTTCTCCTATTCTACATTCATTTTCTATATTTGATTTGTTTTCTCCTCCAATTTAGTTACTCATTACTATTTTAGCATCATAGGTTACATTTGGACTAGATAATTATTCACTTTCTAATCAATGGTGCTAGCACATTCTTATAGAACTATTAAATTTGGGACAACTAGTAATATCGAGTGATTTATCACCACAAAAATAACATGCGAATTTTCCTCCCTTTTTCCTTTTGCACTCATTAACATAATGGCCTAGTTTACCATAGTTATAATAGTTTTTTCTTTTGGTCCTTCTTTCTCCAATACCTCTATTATTATCGTGGTAGCCTCCCCTACCACCTCTTTCTCAATAGTTATCATGCTATCTCATAGAGGGTCATATATCTTGAATTTGTGGTACCATATAATGTATATTGTTAGGTGGTCTTATACTTTCTTTGAATTGAAGTTCCCACTAGCTATGTGCCAAATAAACATTGAATGCTCTTATATCTAAAACTTATGGGTGTGTGCAAGAAGTTGAGTCCACTTTTTGGCCAAAAAGTGGAAGTGTTTTCCCTGATTTTTAGTATTTGACACATTTGACCTTAAAATTTGAAGCACTTAGAGATGAAATCTTTTAAAAAGTCACTAATCATAAAATGTAGTGCTCAGAGTCTAGTTTCTAAATATGTAATTTATTTGAATACCTAGGTGTACAAATTGAGTTTTAATAGGAATTTCTAAAACCACTATTTAAAAAGTAATTTTTTACATACCATGCGATTAATATGACATCCATATTTTGACTTAAATTGTGTATTTTCTAAAATCCTTTTTGGGAAAAGTTTTGCCAACTCATGAAGCTTTGCTCTTGATATTTTTTATAATTTTTTATTAGGCTGATTTGTAGTTTGAAAAATGCGTCGTAATGCGACATGCATAAGATGACCTAAACTTATCATTTTCTGATTTTTTCAAATTGAAAAAAATTGTCTAAAAGTTTGCTCTGGAGTGCAATCCGTTTGTCAAAATGTTATGTTGATCAAAAGAAGTTATTAAAATAAAGTAAAAACCTCGATATTTAAAGTTTATGGACCAATTTTATTAGAAATTAATTGAAAATAGAAAAAATAATTCAATTGCAAAACAAATTACATATTTAGAATCTACATTGTTTGATCTAAAATGGGTTTTAATTTAAGTTAGAAAATTTTGCAAAAAAGGTCATCAACCATATGCCCAAAGTCGGTATTTTTCTTTGACATTGTTAGGGCCTTCAACTTGCAAGTCAAAGCAGGTTGAAGGCCTAGGTTCGGACTTCCAATGCTTTTCCCGAACCAAAAACCTTGGCAAAAACCCGCCCACGATGCAAAACAAATTTCAAATTTAAAAAAATGGGATCTCGATTATAAAACGGGATCCCGTTTATTAATAAACGGGATCCCATGCTATAATCGGGATCCCGTTCCCATCCAACAGTTTTCTGACCGTTGTAAATGTGAAACGGGATCTCGTTACCTTTACAATGGCTCCGACATTCAATGTCGGTGAACAGGATCCCGATTATAGAGCGGGACCCCACTTATTAATAAACAGGATCCCGTTTTATGTCGGGATCCGCGTTTTTATAATAAAGCGGGGATCCCATTTATAAATAGGATCCGGATTTATTTGTTAAAACAACATGCAAAATTAGCATCAAGTCTACAAATTTGCAACTTCGCCATGTCAATATCTTGACGAGAGCACTAAAGTAGAATTATTTTTTCATAAGTTGTGTATTTCTGGTGAGTCAATTTGATTTTTGGTTGATTTTATCGGAGCATCATCTACACCATTTTTGAAGTGAAATTGTGTTATTTTTACATTGCTTGTTTGGAGGAACAAAAAGGTTTCAATTGCAATATGGATTGAATTTTTCAGAAAGGAAGCATGAAGAAAACAATTTTTAAAGTGGAATTGTGGTAGTTTTCTACTTGTTTTGAGGAACACAAGAGGGAGAATTTTGTTGTAATAGGTATTCAACTTCCAATTTGGATTGAATATTTTGAAGTATTTCACTATTAACATTCATTTGTGCTTGAGAATTTTATAATTATGGGAGATAAACTTCATAATAAGAGAAGAAAGACATTGACTCCTCTCAAAGTTAAGGCAAATGAAAAGAGAGACAAGACAAAGAGAAAGAAGAATGAGAATATCCAATGAACGATGGTGGAGCAACCAATTCAACAACTATTAAAGATGAAAACATTGAAGATACCATAGTTGTAGATGAAGCTAATTTGCAAAGAGTCAATTTGGAGAAGAATATGATTATACAAACAAGTCCTACTATGTCTTCAAACCCCTCTTTGAATGCTATGGAGAATGTTTCAATATACACAAATCCAGGTACGTCTTCAAATCCACATGTTAGTGAAATGGTAAATTTGTTTGTAGAAGATTTACAAGATGCTGGATATAATGATGTTGACATTGACTATATTCAAAGAGATGAAAA
>VDFB02088939.1:0-33083 GCA_007258455.2 Sequoia sempervirens
CCCATAAGAGAGGTATCATCCACGAATTGGAGATGAGAAAGAGTAGGCAAGCCCATCCCCCACTACCAACCATGAATCAAGCCATGAGCAACCTGAGATTTAAGAAGACGGCCAAGCCCCTCAGCCAAAATAATAAACAAATAAGGAGAGAGCGGATCCCCCTGATGAAGGCCCCTCGTAGCCCCAAAAAGCTCAGAAGGTTCCCCATTCATAATAACCGAAAAGGAGGAAGAAGTCACACAACTCAAAACCCAGCTCACCCACTCAGAGGAAAAACCAAAGGCCAACAGAATCTTCTGAAGAAAACTCCATTTAACTCTGTCATAGGCTTTGGCCATATCCAACTTGATAAACATAGACCTTTCCCAAGAGGTAGCCATGGAATGAATGGCTTCAGACGCAATCACCACCCCATCCAGAATTTGTCGGCCAACCACAAAGCTGCCTTGCTCCTAAAAAATGATCATTGGCAAACAAGATTTGAGTCTCTCCGCCATCAAATTCGTAATAATCTTATACACCACATTATAGAGAGCGATAGGTCTAAAGAGATCAAGTCTATCTGCACCTTCCTTCTTACGAATGAGAACTAGAAAAGTAGCATTCAGGGCACGAAGCATCTGCTTACTATGAAGAGACTCGCGAACAGCCTCTAACACATCTTGCTTCACAATATCCCAAAACTCCTGGAAAAACTCAACTGGGAACCCATCAGGGCCAGGAGCTTTCCCTTTGTTCATCCCAAACACCACCTCCTCCACTTCAGAAAAAGTCACTGGGCGAATAAGAGAAGCATTCACCTCATTAGAAATTAAAGAAGGAATACAAGCAAGGACTCTATTTTCATCAGCCTCAGTAAGTACAGAATCCTCAGTGAAAAGATTAGAGTAGAACTGACGAGCCTCTCTAGACAGAGCATGTTGTGCAGAGATTGAAATTCCCTCAGAGTTAACAAGAGAAGAGATAAAGCACTTATTTCGACGAGCTTGCACTGAATGATGGAAAAAAGCCGTATTTCGATCACCCTCTTGAAGCCAATCAATCCTAGCCTTTTATTTCCAGAAAATCTCTTCACGAAGCTCCCACTCTTCCACCAATTTTAGAGCCTGGGATTCAACATGCCCAAGAGCCTCCGAGAAGCCCAAATCCCGAATCTGACGGGTAATCATAGCAAGGCGGTCCAGCGCTTCTCTTTTCCTAGCCCGAAAATTACCAAAACTCAACCTATTCCATCGCTTAAGATGAAACTTAACAAATTGCAACTTCTTAACCAGAGAATACATAGCTGTACCATACGCAGGGGCGCCATCCCGCCACCATTGAGCCACAAGATCACCCAAAGACGGATCACGCAACCACATGAGCTAGAATTTGAAAGGAGGATTCTTAGGACTTGGAAAGGCTGAAGTCAAAAACTTAATTGGCCAATGATCAGAGCCACACCAGTCAAGGATCTCAGAACAAATGACCAAGCTACCTCTAACCCAAGAGCAAGAGACAAGGAAGCGATCAAGCCGCTGGGCAATCACTTCAGGCCCACTCCGTCTATTATTCCAAGTGAAAATTCCATTAGAGGGTTTTACATCCATCAGAGCTAGAGAGTCCACATTAGACTGAAACATATCTGAAGCAAGACCAAGCCTAGGCAGCCCTCCCCTTTTCTCCTCCAAGCTCGACACAGCATTGAAGTCACCAGCTAAAATCCAAGGCAGAAAAGGAGCGCAGGACCTAACATACCTGATATGGGCCCAAAGCTGGGATTTACCACGAATATCAATTGAAGCATACACATTACTAACCAAAATAGTCTCACCAGAATCCAAAATCGAGGCCACCATAGAAATAGCAGACTGGCTGGAAATCCACCAATGAGGAACAACCTTACGAGGATCCCAAAAAAGAGCCAGACCACCAGAGGTTCCCCTAGACCCAATACACTGACACTGGCCAGAAAACCAAATACGAGGGGCATGTTGAAGCATGAGGTCCACTTGGAGCTTAGTTTCCTAGACACAAAAGATATTAGGAGAATGAACAACAATCAAATCTTGAATAGCCTTTTGACGGGGGGTGCTATTCAACCCCCTTGCATTCCATGAGAGAATAATCATGAGGAAGGTTGAGAGAAGTGGGTCTCAAGGGTCTTAATAGCACCAGATTCTACCAATAGATCCCCAGTAGATTTAAGCTTGTATGCATCCTTCTTACAGCCAACTTTCGAAGAAAATTCAAAATGCCCCTTCTTGAGAGGGCGTTGCAGCACCCCCAAGGCAGGAGACGATTCGCGCCCTTTAACTGAAGAAAATACTGCCTTAGCCAAATCTGCTAAAACAATATCATCCTGCACATCTACAGAGGCCCCAGGAGGCTCCGAACTCCCCTGCTCCAATGTCGGAGAAATATTTTGCACAACAATCGCTTTCTCCAGCCCTGTATCCAGCCCAACCTCCATGCCAGTGGCCCCAGAAGAAAACTCAATAGGAAACCCTTCCTCCAAAGCCTGATTATCTAGGGCCTCAAATCGATTGAAACCCTGATCACTTTGACTATCCTTATAGGCCTGCTTGTGCCCCCTCCCTTTATTTCTCTGCTTAACAGGGATACAGCCATCCTTATCAGGCCCAACCTCATCCGTAGACGCCTTCCCTTTATCCCCTTTCTCCACCGAAGGTCCAGAAGAGGGAGAAGAAGACACCCCAGCAGCTTTAGGTGCCCGAGGACACTGGCGCTGAAGGTGTCCATACTCATGACAAAAACGGCAATGAAAAGGGAGCGACTCATAATCAAGCGGTTGAATCCACGAGGCAGAGCCAATACAAATTTCTAAAGAATCTGGTAGAGGGCTATTTAAATCAATTTCAACGCAAATGCGAGCATAAGAGAATACCTTTTTATCCAAAGTATTTTGAGCAATGGCAGCCGGCTTCCCCAACAAAGCCGCAATCCGGTGCAGAATATCCTCCCTCCAAAACTCTAACGGCAGCCATGGAAGACGGACCCATACAGGAACCCGTGTAGGAAGATCTTATGTCGCATTAAAACCACCATGCCAGGGTTTAATGAACAAGCCAACATGATTATAAAAATACGGCCCTCCCTCAAAAACATGATTGCGATCTAAGATACAAGAAAAATCAACCATGAAATAACCATTTGCAGCCACCAAAAGTTCAAAATCTCCTTCAACCTGCCAGGTGCGACGGATCTAGGACTCTAAAGCCGAAAGAGGGACACGAATACCCAAGAACTTGCAGATCAGAACATGTTGGCTCCAATAATCCATGTCCTCTTGAACTGATTCAGGAGAAATAACCAGAACAGGGCGATCTTGACTCCGCGGCAAGCATCCGTTCACTTTCTTGAGCTTAGAGCTCTCACACACAAAAGACGAATCAAATTTTTGAGCATGCATGGTTGCCGAAAAATTTTGAGAAGGCTTTAGCCCAGAAAGCACAAGGCTTTTGGGAGCCTCTACCATACCTTCACACTGAAAATCAGCACTGCACCCACTCCGAAACCTCCTCTCAGAACCCCCCCGCTTCGATCACCCCCTTCCCACACTCCGCACAGACTCCACCCGCAGCCCCCAACTTCCCTCAGACCCCTATGCAGTAAAAAGGAAAGCTCCGGCCTGTTACAGGCCGCGGGGCATCCAACAGCAAAGGGCGCAGCAGCAGGAACGCAGCAGCAGGAACTCAGCGAAGAAGCGGAGATTCCATTTTACATGGAAGTTTTAAGATCTCCGCTTTTTCTTATTTTTCTTTTCTTAACGTTATGGGCTGTTGAAGCTAAAAACTATGCTTCTTTTCATTTTGTACTCAGGAAAGTGCCAACATTTCGATTCTGCAAGAAGGAAAGCTCTTTTGGATCTGGGCTTGAAAGAATTTAAACAGAGAAACTGGAGACATTTCTATGATTTTTAAAAAATCTATGTTCTTAGCTTGCAAGAGAATAAACTAATTTGTCAGTTGTGAGGGCTTCAAGAGGTAAACTTATGAACTTTTCATCTCGAAGGCAGATTCAAATCCCAAAACAAGAAAGACAAACCAACGTGTTATATAACATCAATATTGTAATTAAAATTTCTATCTTTTCATAAGTGTCAATTTTAATTTTGTAAAAATTTTAGATATATGCTTTTAACTTACCACTATGGCAAATGAAAAGTGTTTTTTATACTGTCATGTTAAGGCATTTTTTACATATTGCAATTGTGATATGTTTTGCCCTCTCAATTTGCTAGCATTTTCTGCTTATACATTTGTGGTTTGTGCCTCTGTTGTTGTGATACACTCAGAGATGTATGAGCATTTCACCCAATTTTATCATTTAACATGTCTAATAAGGATTTAGAACTAAGTATCTACTATAAAAGCCCGACGGTTTACCAATTTAGTTCTTTTCATTCAACAAGAGTAGTATAATGATATTATAAACTTACAAGAGAATTGTATTTACAGGTATGCATTTCTGAGTTATGCCTGCAATTTTCTTCTAGTCAGATCTGCAGACATATTACTTTGTTATTCGCTTCCATACAATTTTTTTATGTGATTATAAATGCTTAAACAGAAAAATATATTGTAGTAAAAAGGATAAAATATTCTCAAGAGAACTTGTAGGGAAATTTGTATTAGTAATAGGTCTTATATTTCATAACATTAAGTATGCAACCAGGTTATGTACATACCCATATATAATTGATAGTGCCTTCGATTTTTTTCTAATTTGCATTATATCTGTGTATTCATGCTCTTGTATTTGCAAGGATACAAGAGGAGGGTTTTTAAGACTAACTGGATTAGTGGTAATACAGGTTGAAGAAGAAGAGGATTTGTGAGATTAATTGGATGAGTAATGTATATTTGCAAGTACTCGCAAGATATTTCACAAAACTAATTGGATGGGTAATGTATATTTGCTTGTATTTGAAGCATATTCACAAAATTAATTGGATGAGATTTACTACTAAATAAACAATGAGTAGGCTTATATTTCATTGGAATTTGCAAGCAGGAAGAGAGCTCTGAGTTTGTGTATGTTTGCAGTTTTAAGAAGTGGTACAAGAGAGCCTATACCAGTTAAGGAGGTCTACACTCTTCCTATTACTGCTCAACGTGTTCAACTTCCTGATGGAAGGCACATTGCGTATAGAGAAGGGGTTTCAGTCGACATAGCTAAACACCCAGTCTTAGTTGTCCACTCTTTTCTTTCTTCTCGTCTAGCAGGTGATAAGCATTTTAAAATAATATTAGACAAGTTTCCTACCTTTCCACAAGGCTGTAAAGTGTTGTAATTGCAGCTATGTTTGTTTTGACTGTTTATATTGCTGCCGAAGGGTTGTGATGTTTTATCATTGTGTTTCTCTCATTATTAGCCAACTTGTTTATATGCTTAGGGTTGAATCCATCAAACAAAAAGATTGCATAGATATTATATTCTTGAGTTTTAGGGGTGTATGGGTCTTGTTATGGTCCTCTGGTTGATAATAACTAATGTGTTCTCTCTCTTTGCATTTTCTTGTAACTTGTATTCCTTGTATATATATGCACGGGTTTCATAATTTGGTGATTTGATCCTCACTCAACAGTGGAAATTGTTTAACTTAGGTCTTTTATACTTATATATATTTTCTTTTGAACAGTCTTCAATGTCTTTTCATGCAATTCTGAGTTATTTTTGTTGCAATTCTCAGTTATTTTTGTTTGTATTTTCTTGGCATTAGGACATGTTATTGGTCTATGAAGCTTTTACACAATTTTTTTGAAATCAACTGATCTGGCTCAAATGAAAAATTAATAAATGTTCCCACTAATTTCAAACAAGATGCAAGAACCATATATATTTGATTTCCTGGCATCTACCCAGTTTTATAATTTGATTTCACTAATATATCGAGAATGCATTGTCAACGATTAGCTGCATTAAGTGGACTTAACATCCTGTGGTGTGTGTTTACCTGATTGGTATTGGCTCTCTATTTCCTATTAAACTATTTGTATTCTGATTCTACTCATTTGTTGTTAATAAGGTTACATAGTTTACAAGTAGAACCTTTGATACAATTCTAAATGATGCACCTTTGTCGTGCCCAAGTTTTGTCTTCTTGCATGACTATACTTTTTGGCATCTTTTCTAATAGATTTATATTGGTATACGCATATGGTTGAATAATATTGGTAGGGGCATATTGCTCACTATTCTGCGACTTTAATCAAGAATTGACAGTGCAAATTTTTAAGAAGAGAGCTCTCAATACTAGATTTGAGTTCCCCTTTTCAAAGCAGAGAACCCTATTTCTGATATAAGTTTTGATATAACTTTAGATACTTGTGAGCAATATTTTCTTTCTAATGGACCTGCATGGCCATTCTTAGTTGATGTAAACATGTAACTGACTTCATTATTTAACTATAGTTATCAAAGAGTTGTAACTGCTAAAGCTTGTTATAGTTGATGATTGTATTAAATTACCATTTTACTAGCTTTTTAACAAATTTCTTGGCAAATTTTGAGCCATGAGGCTTTAATATTTGCCATATATTGTCTTGCTTTAGACTGGCTATTTTGAGTCAAAAACCTTATCAAAAGCGTCTTCCTTCGGAAACTAACATTAATATACTGCTATCAATAGACCATTATCTCATACAGATACAATAATTTGGTGCTCATGAAATCCCACTAGTTTTGGGTTAATAAAACATATTGATGTGAATATCAGTAGACGAATTTAAAACATTAGCGAGCATTTCCAAGATTCTTTTTCAAAAAGTTGACATATTTATTCAGAAAACTTGAATCGGCGGAGTGACTATGTAAAGGCTTAGAACATAAAATTTTAAAAATACCCTTTCTTCTAGGTTGCACAAGTTCCCTCTTTTTAGTTAAAATATTATGTCACTACTAATAGGTGCTTGATCATTTCTTTAAATTGCAATAAGTTAACAACTCGGCAGTGAATAAGTTTTCATTGCTTTTCAAAACTCTTTGCAATAATTTTCTTTTCTATAATGTTAGTCCAAGGCAATGTCATTATCTTCTTTCTGCAAGATCAACTCACTATGATACTCAGATTTCATTATATTTTGAACATATTCCTTTTTAAATTACATTATCTTGAGATCATGGTAGCGACCCCCTTAGATTAATAAATCAGATTCCAAAGATAAGCAAAACATATATTTGTTATAGATTTCATATCGTTGTAAGTTTTGTTGCTCTTGGTTGAGTACCTAAAGGTCCATTTGTATATCTTGCCAAGTTTAATAGAAGAATTTTATAAATAAATTGGACTATTCTAGCACTTTACAACCAAAAAGTAACTTTTTAAAGATAGATGTGTATGTCATATTCCGCTACAAAACTTTTCTTAGCCTCTCCTTTGAAAATTGTATTTACCATACCAGTGATGAACTAATAAATGTTGACCAAAACTTCAACTTTCAAGACCCTGTGAAAGTGAGATTTTAGAATAAGAGAAGACTTAATCTTATTAATATAGTTAGATAAATTTTATACCTTAATTTTTTTCATTCAAATAAAGTTAATTAGTTGTTCTATGTAGGTTTTTGTAGCATATGCTCTCACATAAGAAAGCTACCACTAGAGCTCCTATCGAAAATCAATTCAAGGGGTGCTAACCAAGTCTTTTGTTCAGTTTGTCTCAAATTGTCTTAGCCTAAAGCACACCAAAATTTGTTTAAATGTCTTATCACTTTCTTACTACAATTCATTTATTTTTACCTTGCAATTTGAACCCTAATTGACAAGACAACCAAAGGTTTCCATTCTAGCCACTAGGTATACCGTTCTCAAATTAATGAAGCTTGTACATATGGTCTTTGGAATCTAACTAGTTCAAGAGATTTGTAATTTGAGCATGGTAGTTCATAGTTCACACATTTTATTCAACTTTAATTTCAAATGTTGCTATCATAAAATTCATAGTGCTAGAGGTAAAATAGATCTAATAGCATTTAGAACAATTAGATTCTTGAGCTTGAAACAAGATTTTTGCACCCTTTCACATGAATATATTAATTGCATGACAAGAATGGTCATTTTTTTTTATCAACTTTCTCCTCTAACTCAAAATGCATCACACTCTTCGGCAGGAACTCGACGCTTGTGTCACTTGTTTTATTTTACATTAAATAGATCTTACGTTAGGTTTTTTTATTAAATGTAATAATGTTAAAAGCTACGACTACTTAGGGAAACATAGGCCCCTTGGTGAGGAGCTACAATTACTTAACGAAAGTTGTAGCATTTGAAAGTGTTTAAGTTGTTATTGTTAAGTAATATAGAATTTGAGAAAAATACAAAAGAAAAGTAAAATCCATATTAATGATGTTGGAATAACAAAATCAATTAAAAGCATATTAAGATGAATGAAAAGAAGTCCCTCTAAGCCAAAAAGAACTCCAAGTTACCAATTTTGTGTTCATGTTCATTATTAATCCAGACCCACATAGTCAATATATTTAAAGAAAAATATAAAGTAAAAAAACATAATGAAAGACATAATGAGTATGTCTCCATTGTTTCTCTTGGATGGCTATAAAGTGACTAAAATATCCTAGAGATGATAATCAATATTACAATGGCAACATCTTAATTGGAGCATCATATGTTCCTTTTATTTGTGTTAACTTTGGTAAAATTATAAGAATCATATTTTCTGGTAAAGCTAGAATCATATTTTCTGGTAAAGCTCACATATTCAGAGTTCCATGCATGATGATACACCAAAACGTACTCAAGTAGTCATTGATAAATGTTTATTTGAAAACAAAGCCATGTTTTAATCCCATAGCAAGGCTAAGACCTTTAGTTAGAAAATTCAAATACAATCCCTTAACAAACCTGAAGCTCCTAGTCAAAATGATAAGTATAAAATCATCTGACTAATACATTGGCATTTCTTCGCTTTGCTCCCTATTCTCTTCTCTCAAGAATTACAAACAAAATGCAACTTATAGAGGCCTTAGATCGTCCTAGTCAAGATGAACAACCCTAATCACATCATTGGCCTTCTCATTCAAAAAAAATTCAAACAACATATCTTAAAAAGACACAAAGCTAGTCAAAAACACAAAGAAAATAAATGTTATAGCAACATCTGAAATGGTTAAAATCTAGAATGTAGCACATAATGAATTGTTTGACACAATGTCTTCCAATGATGAAAGCATAGACAAGGCACATAAACTATTTGACACAATGTTTTTCGAAAGATGAAAGCCTATGGTTGTGCTTTTCTTCGTACGTCATTGCCAAAACCGACCTCTCTTCTGCACACCTCTAACCCTGCAACCATAACCCATCATATAATTAAATTATTACTAAACAACAATAAACTATATTAAAAAAAATATATGGGAGTTTCAATCTTATGATATATTGGATTTTCAAAGTCTTTATCATGATATAATAAATAAAAGAGTTTTTGGTAAATAATTGTGAGTTTTCTTTTTATGTATATGATGAATTGTAGAATATAGTGGGAAACAAGATATAATTTATTACCTAATGCACATGATATTACATTGTAACTAATAGAATTCCCATTTGGCCAAGGTGGAAAAACACAACCATAGGCTTTCATCTTTCGAAAAACATTGTGTCAAATAATAGTAGAATAGTAGTTGGTGGCCATAGTGCATCGGTAAACATTAACGAACATATATAATTCATACCTTTATCAGATCCTTCTTGTAATAACCATTGGAATTTGCTTGAAACATTAAACGAAGGATAATTATAAGTTCTATCATCCCTTTGCAACTAAACCAAAGACACCATCAAGGTTAGTCCTCAAAATGGAATAGTATATTTATAGTTCACTTAAACATAATTCTTGATTATCATGTAATCTTAGAAATATATCAATAAGATCCTTCACCAACTAATTGAGTCATTATTGATTCACATAGTTGAATTATCAAGCTATCCACCATTACATGGTTGAGAAGAATCAGGTATTTCTTTTAGTTGATTTGAGAAAAAGTTATATCTAATGAGGTATTAACCATTTGGCCTAATCTTTACTTAAGAACCAATCTCATTTTCATCCTTCAAAATCGATATTATAGCCATCCAAAGGAACTAAGGTACATCTAACATCTTTTATTTCCAAATAAGAAATTGTCACTCTTAATTATTGATAGAGTCCAATTACACATTTTAGGTCTAAAGAAGACATACAAGACATATATATTTATACCCAATACCATCTAAAATATTAGCACTATTGATTTCAAGCTTTTATCAATACAAGGATAAGTATATCACTTTTGGGAAAAATGTTCTCTTATCATAAAACATAATTTAATCTTCGATCACTTAATGGTTAAGCCCCCTTACTTCTATTCCCAACTATGAAATTGTTCCTTTTTATAAAATCAAAGAAAATCTATACATGATATTAAGAAATGATAACCATGTGGCCCCCTTATTGAAACATCTTATTCTTAACCTGGGGATAAAACTAAAAACTTCCTTTTTTCAATAAACCATCACTGATATCATTATTACTTAATAGAATTTCACTTATTGTCTTATCAAACATGGAGCACTATCAATAGAAACTACAATTAATTACAATCCTCTCAAACTTAATGTTTTATCAACACCTACTTTAATGCATATGACATAACACAATCCCATCAAAATTAAGTTTTTTACAATACACAACAAACAAGTAATAGATTAAATACCATATTGATGCTAAAAAATGAGGCTCTATCAAACTCAATAAATTACCCTCCACAAAATCCTTTAAGGTATCGAGGAGATTAGACTTAAAGATATTTCCATCACTTGAACATAATCTGGAACCATTAGGAAGTTTAGATTTAGACTATGCCTTTAAGACTCTTAACTTGGTAAGGACATGCTGAAAGTAGTTCATAAATGTTATATAATTTGGTATTACAATAGCTGCACACATTTTTCATAAGGGTTTTGATGTCCTTAAACAATTCATTATTGTTGTGCATGTTTTGCACACACGCCCTGTTGTAGGCAGGGACCCCCTTTTTTTTTCGCTCCTAACAGGCTGCTTTGCTCCTGTCTTGTTTTGTGTGCCCCATTTTCCAAGCCCAAATATGTCATGTGCCTTCAAACGATCAAATCCCCTACCCAAATTCACCTACTTGGGGTATTCAAATCTGCGGAGAAATGAGGTCCACTGTCCCCTTTTCTGCCTTTGTCTTGTTCTTGCTGTTTGGAAACATCCGTGGACCCCCATCGCTCTGGTTTCCATATTTTTGACTTTGGGGCCAACGTTTTTTGGATTTGGGATGTGTTCCTAATGCCTAAATGAACTACCAAAGTTTCGTGAATGTTCTGTTAAGTTTCGATAGTTTCAGAACTTTCCCTCCAGAATTCCCTTTCTCTTTGGCTGTTTGGAAACATCTGTGGACCCTCATCGCTCTAGTTTCCACATTTTTGACTTTCAGGCCAACTTTTTGGTGGATCTGGGATGTGTTTGTGGTGCCTAAGTGAACTGCCAAGGTTTCATCAACGTTCTGTTAAGTTTCGGTGGTTTTGGAGCTTTGTCCCTCTTTGGCTGTTTTGGAAACATCCGTGGACCCCTGCCGGTCCGGTTTCCACATTTTTGACTTTGGGGCCAACTTTTTGGTGGATCTGGGATGTGTTTGTGGTGCCTAAGTGAACTGCCAAGGTTTCGTCAACGTTTCGTTAAGTTTCAGTGGTTCTAGAGCTTCGTCCCTCTTTAGCTGTTTTGGAAACATCTATGGACCCCTGTTGGTCTGATTTCCACATTTTTTACTTTAGGGCCAACTTTTTGGTGGATCTGGGATGTGTTTGTGGTGCCTAAGTGAACTGCCAAGGTTTCATCAACGTTCCGTTAAGTTTCGGTGGTTCCGGAGCTTTGTCCCTCTTTGGCTGTTTTGGAAATATTTGTGGACCCTCATCGCTCCGGTTTCCACATTTTTTACTTTGGGGGCAAACTTTTTTGGATCTGGGATGTGTTTGAGGTGCTTAAGTGAACTGCCAAAGTTTCGTCAACATTCGGTTAAGTTTCGGTGGTTTTGGAGCTTCGTCCCCCTTTGGCTGTCTTGAACATCCATGGAGCCTTGACGACCCAACCTTCAGAGCCCGGCCCCTTCGTGGCCCTTTTCGGGACTTCATCTCTCCGTGGCCATTTTGAACATCCGTGGAGCCCCGATAGCCTGACCTCTAGAGCCCAGCCCCTCCGTGGCCATTTCTGGGATTCCGTCTCTCTGTGGCCATTTTCGGGACTCCATCTCTCTGTGGTCTTTTTGAACATCCATGGAGCCCCGGTGGCCCAGCCTCTGGAGCCCGGCCCCTCCATGGCTGTTTCTGGGATTCCGTCTCTCCGTGGCTATTTTCGGGACTCTGTCTCTCCCTAGCCGTTTTGAACATCTGTGGAGCCCGGCCCCTCTGTGGCCGTTTCCAAGATTTCGTCTCTCCGTGGCCGTTTCTAGGACTTCGCCCCTCCGTGGTCGTTTTGAACTTTCATTTTTTTTGAAATGGGTCCAATCTTAAGGAAGTTTTTCTGGGCACTCTTCCTTCCCCTTTTCCCATGTGCTATAATTGAAAAATCTTGGTTTTTCTATGTTTTGTGGGGTCCGGGAACTTCTCTTCTGGTTTGTTGTCCCCCATTTGCTGCCTGCCCCCTTGGGCCCGCATTAATGTTTATGATACAAATGAGCTTCAAATATGAATATTATGATCTTTTGATGATGCGTGGATAGATCTAACAAGGATTTTGCAAGATTTGACTAACGTTTTCCTTGATTTTTGTATGAAAGTATATATGGCATTTCATGTACGCAGGATTCAAGGAGCCTACCGCGGGTCCGTCAGGGAGACCCATTGAGAAAGCTGAACAAGGAATGCACATAGCTCCTCTCACCATTCATTTCATTATCGCCTCTCCCGCTAGCACCCACCAATAGGGTCGGCATTAGAAGAAGGCTTGTGCCAAGAAAGTCAAGGACAAAAATGCAAGGGGGTGGCCTTGAAGAAAGCATAAGAGAGTTGTCTAGCGGAATCAGGGGCAACCAATCTATTGATGCCAATCGTCGACGGACTCGTTTGATCCAAGAAGAACACTGCAAACACATCAAGTAAGAAAACAACTTTCAGACAGTTTCAGCTACAGTAAAAGGGCAATCGACTAAATGATGAAACTGCTACAACACTTGAGCACTAGATGACAAAACAGGGAAAAGACAAGGAATGTATTTTTAATTGTTGAATATTGTGGGGTAGGTGAAACCCTAATGCAATTGAATCTGGGCCATTCATTGCAAATTGATCCTAGCCATTCATTTGGGCTTTGGAAAACTATAAATAGGGGCTTGCCCCTCATTTGTAAGGGTTGGAGAGCTGGTGTAAAAAGCATTTGCAGCAATAGAAGCCAACATTACATGATTTTATGGATGTTCTCTTTGATTTTGCTCATCTTGCTTGCATGGTACTACCTTCCATGTTAGTTTTAGTGTTAGTTTCTTGAATGGAAGTGATAATGGAAATTGTTGTTATGGTATTTGATGAACTTTCAGCCCATACTTTTAGCACTTGTTGATGACAAATTGCTGTGTAAAGTTAGCCTGGGCTTCTTTATTCCATTGCTGCAACTTAGTTCGATTGCATGTTGATGATGTACATGTGCAATTTGAAAATCAGTAGACCTTAGGAGATTGCACTGGTTTTGTGTAGCTGTAGGTTCTCTTGGTCAAGCAAAACTTAGTTTTAGGGAGTTTGTCTATTGTAGCAGCCTCCATGATCACTGTTCATTTGTAGTTTCAGATCCAGGAACCTTCTCTCTTCCTTGCCCGTTTTCCTTTTTTTAAATAAGTACCTTAGGAAAGGTTCATTGCGCATTGTAAAGCTAAATCCAATGATAAAAATGGAGTTCAAGGCTGCTGTTTGAACCTACAACAAATGCACAACAAATTCTCCATCTTAGGAACTCCATTTCAAGACCCAACTTCCCATGTTGTGTAACTCATCCGTAAGACTGCCTTGTGATTCCAGCAAATCACATCAAACAACTGAGATATTCCAAGCACTGTCAAGACCTGACATTAGAGACCTTGGGATAGTGTTATGCAATCTAATTGTGGAAGATTGTCTTTCAAAGAGGTAGTGCACCTACGCATGCCTATGTTGAGAAGTGCATAAAAAATCAACAATTATGTATTTCCAAACCCATACGCTTGTTAACATAAGAAGTAATATATTCGTACAGTGATATTGTATTAATCTCTCTCAATAAATGCATGGTGTACTGCATAGTGTAATAAGGCTAGCCATATTCCAATTTATAGAGAAATCATATTCTAATACCACATATCATAATCATATACATATGAGTCTTAATGCAGAAGTGCAGACATAAGAGTCCTACCATAGTCATAAATATCCACATCCACACATATTGATCCCACATATATGCCAATTTTGATACATCATTTACATGGATTTCAATAGCTAGTATAATAGTATTATTCCACTCATCGTAGCACTGCGAACCACAATACCATATAATAGACTAAGGGAAAACATAATAAACCCATTCAATTATGTCAATATCCCACACTATGTTTTAAAACTGAACCTCTAACTTTCTAAAATCGTAGGAAAGGTTCATAAGAATTCAATCAACATCTTGCATCCAACCAAAGATAGATCCTTTAGGGATAAGAATTATTTCATAGACACAAACAACTTAAACCTCTAACTCATAAGAGTAACAAAGATTGAATGTGCCTGATGTAAAATAAATAACAATCACTTCCTAATTGTTGTGGTTAATCAAATGAATATTGAATAGAAAGACCAGGGTATTAAGCTAATTGCTTGATTGAAAAAAGTAATTGATCACCCAATATTCTTATGACAAGAGTGAAGATGGAACAAATCTACTCTTAAATTTCATCAACACTTAATTTCCAAAACCTCCATATATGAAAATTTTCTAGGAATAATTAATCCACATTTAACAGCAAGGAATATTTTCATAAGCGATATTATCTTTTATTTTCAAGATAAACTGTCATTGATCTTCCTAAGAATATTAGCATTATGAATAGCACCTAATAAATGGAGAGTATTATGAATAACGCCTAGTATAAACAAACAAACCTGTGAATAGAGCCAAATATAAATGGACAACATGATAAGAATGCCCAACATAAATGTAGAACATTATGAAAAGCACCCAACATAAATGGACAAAATTATAGCAAATAAAATAAGGAGTATTAAGACAGGTGTGAGGTAAGATTAAGATCTTCAAAGGCTAAACATAAGCCTCAGAGGAATGAACATGCATGCAATTAACATGACTCCTGCAAAGATTTCGAACTTAAATCAGAAAATGAGACACACCATAATTTAACTTTAAGGAAATCACAAATACATCTAAATAACTAAAAAGATGAAACTCTTTTCCCATGTAGCTTTACTAGTAATGATTTTAGACTTCGTTATGAACACTTGAAGGCTAAATGATATAGAGCATGTAGCGCACCTAAGGAATAATTAAAATCTTATATTGGTGACTATCTTCATAAGTCTCCATACATACTCACAAGGGATTATTAATATGTAGATTTATTCTTAACAATGTGATGCAAATGATTTCACACATAAAAGTTGCAAGGTTATCCCATTCAAGAGGTGAATTAACAGGGGAATTAGGTTGATACATAACTCATAAAACAATCAACTAATATGTGCCAATTCTAAGTACTACAACCCTAACAACCAAATATCAAAAACTCATGAAGATCAATCTAAAGTAACTAAGCCGATACAAAATTTTTGCTTAATGCTTGGCATGTATGTGATTCTAAGATATTTCAAACAAGGACATATATGCTGACAAATTTCTAACTAAAAGAAACATTCCATGTTGAAGAGAAGAAGTACGATATATTGAGGTATACTTGGAGAATGTATTTCTCAGATTCTCAGTGCAACTCCCTTTAGTTTCTTTTCACCCCCTTTGATTTTCTCGCTTTCCTCCTATCATCCCCTCCTCTGGTTTCTCACTCCTCTACATCCCCTCCGCTGCTCCATCTTTTTCTCCCTACATATTACTCTTGTGATTGCTCCTTGTAAATTCCACCGTGACCTCATGATCTTTCCCTGGCAACCATTTTATTTCCTTCTACAATATCTGTGAACACCGAATTCTCCTCTCCTCGAGCGATGATAGAGAGCAATTTTTGTATTTTTATTTCCTCATGTCCTCCTCTTCTCTCTTTCCTCCGAAAATTTCTTCATACCTTCATCTCTATATCTTCATAAAAGAATAGTCTCCAAAGATTTGTGCTCTGAAGTAATTTTGAGTATCTATTTTTTTGTCTTTCCTCCTTCCCACTTTCTACTCCTCCTGATTTTCTCTTTAGATAGCACTGATATGCGTTTTTTCCCCCTTTTGGATCCTTCCACCATTGCATGCATGCATGATTGCATGTTCTTTATATGTAACTGATCCCTTCCAAGATTTAAGGTTAATTGAAATTTGCACATAAACAGGCCAATGACTATCAATTTTTTTTAAACGTGTTGATGTTTGCGGAAAAAATTCTTCCCTCTACAACTGATTATGCCCTCTTGACATAAATATTTTATTGTTTTATTGAAATGAGTTACAGATGCCTCTTTATAGAGGACTTTAGCCTTTACATGAAACTTATGGAATATAGACCGACATGTTTAATTTTTTTATTATTTTATTTTGACCAACATAATTACTTACTAGTAATAGCAAAGATTATCCTAAATTCTAACTCTTAGCTGGTAGAAATTAATAGAACATTCTAACATATACCTCAAATATTGTGTTATATAATTGCATTAAATACAAGTCAAGTAAATACTATGTGGTGTGGGTGCGATGATAGGGAATGTGAATGAATTTGATTAGTTTCATAGTATATTATTTTTTATGTAATATAGGTTTATTTGTTTCTAAGATAGTTCGTTTTTGTGAGTTGTCATAAAGTGCAGGTTTCCTTTTAGTGGAGAAAAGAGGGATCTGTAACAATGTTTCTCACAAGGATTTCTTAATAGATATGGATAGCTTCATTAATTTTCACAAATGTCACGACTCCTAGTTACTCAAGATGCCATTAAAATAAATAATACTATTATTTTCAATATTATAATATTTTAAAATGTATTATATTTGTAATATTATATGAACATAGTTGTAATATTATAATACTTTAAAATGTACACATGAGTCTGTCTAGTGGTGGAGAACTTGTACTTTTTAAAGAGAGGTCACAAGTTCAAATCTTGAAGGGGGTAGGGTATGTATTTGGAGTATGTGGTAGTCTCATATACTGAGTTAATATTGTGGACCATAAAAGAATCTTTACTTTTCTATTGTGGATAAAATATTTTTGATTAAAAATCTTATATAAAAACTTTGTAATAAATGATAATATTTATTTTGCATAAAAATTTCTAAACTTCTGATTAGTTAACAGCTATTAATTTTTTTGGATGCAATAATAACTACTGAAGGCGGATACTAGAAAAACAATTCAGCTCACTAACGAGAATACTAATAATAAGAATAAAAATTTAGAATTAAATGAGGGAGAGAAGCAAAAGGAAATGCCTAAGAGGAGATGATGAGAGCCGAAATAAAATGTTGAATATCCCATTTGAGGGCCAACAAACAACAAAAAAATTGTTTAGGGATAATTGGTTTCCATAGGTACATAGTCTGATAGGTTAAAGAGAAAGATCAGTTGCAGGCCTTGGAAACGCAAAACCACCCATACTTGAGACGTTTCTTGTAGCTAAGCAAAAACTCGTGCAATATTTATCTTGGCGATACAAACAGCAAAAGACACACTGTTGAAGCCTTCTCTTCCTCTATAAATAAAAAGCACAATTTCTTTAGCGGTACATCTAAACATTTGATCTATCAACTACATTGCTTTGTAACATTATGGATCAAATTAATGTTTTGAAATTTATTGGAGTATTGCTTGTATGGATATAGATTCTAAAGCCTTACGTGGGTAGTTTTTTTACTATGTGGGAAGGGCTTGGGTGTGATGGCTAGGGTGTCATTTGGAGTGGTTGTGGGTTTATTGGCATGAGCTATGACAAAGGATATCAATTTGTATACGAAGGACAACCTTTCTTTCCTTATAATCGTGATGATTGCATGGGTAAAATACATACTAAACTTGCTATCAATACAACCGACTGCTCTATTTTTGGATGGAATAGCCTCTCCATTCATTGCGGATAATCTATGCTTTATCCAAAATACAGGCTTAACAACTATTGCTATCAAACGATGATTATTTTTTTGAATTTAAAAGAAAATAGAATAAAAGAAAGAGAATAATGCAAAAATTAAAATGAATGAAGAAACATAACACACAAAGACAAATGAACACATGATTTTATAGTGGTTCGCCCAAATATGGCTACGTCCACTTTCAGCAAGGGATTCTCATTATATTCATTCTTTGGTTTTTCATACAACACACACACACACATATGTCTAGTATCACTTAGTACAATACTAAATATATCTTAATTTTACCCTTTTACAAGATGCCATGCACATGGCATGCACGGTGGAAGAGATTTTCCTAATTACTAAACATAAGCAGTGGATGCTAAACATAGGCAGTGGTTACAAATGACAACCATCAAAAGGTAACTCCTACCATTACACTTGACTTGGCTTCACATATCTAACCTGTTTGTTACACCTTACAACACTATTCCACTACCACCATTTTCAACTTCTTCCTAATGTAATTGCCACTGTGATAACTAGCTTGGATGCCAAAATAATTTATATGGTGTTTTTATTGACACAGGTTTTTGCTTTCATTGTATAACGCCTCTTGGTGTAATTATACACCCAACTAATGTATAGAAGAATAGGATGGAAAGATGTGGTGGGTCAATGACGGCAGGTCCAACTTCCTCAGAAAGGCACGAGCAATGCCTATTATAGTGTGTTCGACATAAGTGCCAGATTTTTTTGATTCTATTAAAAGGTATTTTTGGATGCGAGCAAACTTATGGGTTTGGAAAATGTGATTATAGCCTCTCTACCCCTATAGTTATACCCTTCTCCTTGATTTTACTTGCCTCATACAAATACCATTTTTTACCGCAGCTCAAAAGTACATTTGGGTTGGTTCAACGAGGCTTTCACCGCATGTCGACCTACTCAAACCCTTTAAATTAAGGAATAGTTGAAGCAACCTTTTAATTAATTATATCTACATATCTCTACTACTATATTTATCCCTCTCTCTACCTCTCTCTATATATCACTTCCTATCTCTATCTTTATCTATCTCTCCCTCTCTCATTCTCTCCCTCTCTCACTCTCTCTATATATTTATCTCTTCCATTTTTATCTATCCCTCTCTCCTCTCTCTCTTAATATCTCTCTATCTTTCTCTCCATATCCCTCTCCTTCTCCATATCGATCTCCATCTCCATTTCTATCTCTATATCCTTAGCCCCCCCCCTCTCTCTCTCTTCCCCCTCTATCTCTTCCTCTTTCTATCCCTATATCTCTCCCTCTCTCTCTCTATCTCTCCCTATTGCAAACATGAGTCTATTGATGACAAAACCTAGTTATCTTCTTGATTTACAAAAGTTGTGTTTGGTTCCTTGTTGACTTAAAGTTATCACTTCTCCATTTAGACATTTTTTTCACAAATAATATCATTTGCTAAATGGCCTACCAATTGACCCCATGTAGTGCACAAATGTATGCAATTTAAATAGATAAAATTTTAGATGTATGGAAGGTCAATTGGGGAAATTTTGGTCTATTTTTTACAAATATTTTTGCATTTAACATGAGGTCAATTGGTAGAGCATTTAAAAAATGATATTTATTTTTTGATTTTCATTTATTATATTTTAATTTTTAATGAAGATCTAATATTGAAATTTATTTTTATATTTTATGAAATTACAAATCATAATTAATTATATCTCCATCTCTCTACCCCTATATTTATCTTTCTCTTTCTCTCTATAGAACTTCTTATCTCTATATTTATCTATCTCTCCCTCTCATTCTCTCCGTTTCCCCCCTCTATATATATTTATCTCTTCCATTTCTATTTATTCCTCTCTCCTCTCTCTCTTAATATTTCTCTATCTTTCTCTCTATATCCCTCTCCTCCATATCCATCTCCATCTCCATTTCTATCTCTATCTCCTTAACCCCCTCTCTCTCTCCCCCTCTCTCTCTTCCTCTTTCTATCCCTATCTCTCCCTCTCTCTCTCTCCCTATTGCAAACATAACATGAGTCTATTGGTGATGGAACTTGATTATCTTCTTGATTTAGAGACGTGTTTGGATCCTCATTGATTTGAAGTTATCACTTCTCCATTGAGACCTTTGGTACAAAAACAATATCATTTTCTAAATGGCATACCAATTGACCTCATGTACTACACAAATGTATGCAAAAAAATAGACCAATGTTTTCCCTACTTGACCATCCACACCTCTTCAGTGTACCCATTTTACACCAAGGTGTGATTGCTAGTTATGCCAGGAAGGCATTACTATTTGAACAATGTTCAATTGTTTTTCATTATCAATGGTGCAAACTGATGTAGAAGGAATGCAAGACAATCAATCGTCACCATTCATCGTTGTCAGTTTTTTTCATGTGCATTTTTTCATTGTTTGATATTTTTAAAACATGGTAGACCACTTTTTTTAATGTTTACCAAATGAGAAGAGGGGACATCAATATAATTTCTTGTGTCTAAAATGTATGTAGGTAATATTTCAAATTTGTGGGACCCTCTAAAATTTCTCTTGCTTGTTCCTTGCTAAGTCTCCAATCAAGATATACTATCATACTTGAATTTTTAAATGAGTACTTAAGTCACGTGATATTAATACTCTACTTCTTACCCGTAATTACTATTTAGTTTTTTCTTTAATCAAAAAATGGTTGGTATTTAGTTTTTAAGAGTATTAATATTTAAATAATATCATAGCAACATATTATAGTTAAAATATATAATGTCTAAATAGTTAAATACATATTTAACTTTTTTTAAATATCATTTTAAATTTTAAGATTTTAATAGTTATTATATTATACTATATAATAATTATATCATATAACGACATATTTTTGGCTGGTGCAGGTGAGGAGGAAGTGGTGACAACAGGAATTTAAGTCTGAAGGTGGCCAATGGACTATATTGGATGTTCATTCGGTTTTAGGTAAACCCACAAAAGTGGTTTACAATTCAAATGAGGAAGGAAAACTTGTAAAAAATGACCCCATGGAAATTATTTTTATTTTGGGGGTTTGAATGAACCAAAAAAGGGTTTGCTCGAACCAGGGTTCGAGCAAACCCAATTAATGTACGCAGAGAACACGAAACCTTTGGGAAGGGAAACCCTATGGTTCACCCAGAACCCCTTGCCCCTATTCTCCCTCGTGCACTTTGAAAAGTCCGACCCACGCTAGTTGTTGAGGGGATGAAATGATACATCACAAACCCACTGGAATCATGTAGTCCTCAAACTAAAACTACATACTTTAATATGTTTTTGTTTTATTATGTATTTTTTAGTTTATTTAACGAGGTTTTTCACCAAAAATCAAGCTCTCTATTCTCGCACGGAAAAAGATTATCAAAAAAATTGAAAAAACATGAGTGCACCAAATATTAAAGTCCTTGATCCAACAACAAAAAAAAATTGAATTTCGAAGATACAAAAAGTTACGACCAGTACCACGTACATGTTTGAATTGTAATTGGTTTGACTTCAAACTTGATTAAAGAAAAATATTCAATAAAAAACTATCTAACTGATACTAGCAACTGAAAGAATTAGAATTTTATCCTTCATAAAAAAAAAGTTATAAGGCGAGTGGCGATGAGCCGCCACTTTTAAAAATAATGTTTTCTCCAAAACTAGTTTTCGAGGGAGATGGAAAAAGAAGTGCAATCTAATTCCAAAAATTTTGAAAAAAATATATTTAGAATCTACAATTTTTTTTTACGAAACTCTAGTTTGCATCATCTTCAAATTCCTCACGGTTTAGCCGCTATAGGTGCCCGGAAGTGAAGATTTAGTTAAAAAATTATAATTTTAGTGTCCAGTTTGGCCAAAAATTGTAAACCACTATTGTGTGATCACCCCTTCATAAATTTGACTGACTAATGCAGTCCAGACGATGTGGGGAATGGTGTGATGGGATGCAAGTGTTTGTTTGGGGTTAAAAAGTCATTTGATGGTGTAAATGAATCATTCTCTCTAATGGAATTAATGGAGTCTCCTATCAGTCTGTCGTCTGGTACGAAACTCTGAGCGTTTTACGGGCATATACGACATGGATGTCTGAAGTTTGTATTTAAGATGTAGGATGAATTGGTTCTTAGAGTGGCATAAATTCTGCTTGGCGAGGAGTTTATGTGTTCATCTGAACGTTGGAGGACAAATGAAAACATTGGTACTAGGTTTCTTGCCTAGAGCTCTTAGACCTGGAAGTGCCATGAGCTATGGCTCTACTAATTGTGAAGAAGCTGGTGTGGGAAAATCTTCTAGAGGGTGTCATGGATGTGTTAATTGTTGTAGTTTTGGGTGTTGGGGTGTCGCGTCCACGAGATATACATAGGGCTCTAGTTCCAGGGGAGAGGGTGGAGATATATCCATTTATCATGGATATTGTTGGGGAAGAGTTTAGGCACCACCATGAGCATGTGAGATGCAGATTCATCTTCCTGAAACACTTCTTGTTTTTGGAACCATTGGGTGGGGTGGACTAGCATTGTCTCTTCTGGTACTTCTTAATTGCGGATGGTGTCTTGTGGGTCGACTAATGTGCAAATTTTTTGTGTTAATGTTAAATATTTTTTGTATAAATATGTATGGGTTTTTTGGTGGTGGGGATAGGACTGGTCTCGGTTGCAGGGTTGATGCATTTGGCTCAATGTATGATGAGTTGGTCTAGCTTCTGGGTGGTATGGGGTTTGAATTCCTGGATAGTTACAGTGCTGAATGTAAATCATTTTTCAAATGAATTAATATAAAATATTTGCAAATCAGAAAATAAATAATTATATCATATAAATAATAGATTATATGTATTTGTAGGCACCTAAATTTGGACACTTAATTTATCCAAATTTATCCCCTTTCGTCTAAACATCCCCTTATCCACATTAATTAAGTAATATCACTATTATTTAATTAATACCTCTAAAGTTCTTCTAATCCCTAAGGTATCTAGTTAAATAATTAAATACCTTCCCCCTTTCATCGAATGAATTAAATAAATAAAACATTTATTTAATTTCTCACATGTCACATCCCTTTCTTAATCCTAATTACCCATCTTCTAATCCCATCATTAGGGATGTGCACATATCTAATCCTTGATTAGAATGTGTCACATACTCCAACTTTTGCAAGTTGGCCTCTAATCTCTCCTAACCACCTAATCCTCTAATCCTTCATTAACTAGTCTAATCAACCTCTCAAGGAATTTTTAATTCTTTTTATCCTTCCAAGGAATATTAAATTCCTTTTTTCTCTTCCCCATGTAATCTTTGACTTGTCACATCAAGCCACACGTGAACTCTCCATAATTTCCCACTTGCCTCTAATATGTCATTAATTATTCTAATCAAGTACTTGTGTAGACACGCAAAATTGGCATAATGCATTCGATTAGGTCATATTCATCCATTCAGCAAATAAATCAAGTTTATTTATCAATCTCCTAAAGTCATCAGTTTAAATTAAATAAATCAACTTGATCCTAACATCACCCTCCTTGATTAAATAAATCAATCTTTATTTAATTAAGTATGAAATCACCTTTCATCCCTTTTTGATTTAAATAAATCAAAATATTCAAGTCAAAGGGGTCAAAGCATCTAATCATCATTAAGCTAATCTAATTCTGATTAAATTTAATCTAATACATGTCACAACCTCTAGCTTTTCCCACTTGCACCAATAAATCAATTTATTGATTTATTAAAATCAGCATTTTCCATCAACATGGCATCTTTGAGGAATATTCCCTCAAATTTGAATTCAAAAACAAGTGGACATGTACATCCAACAAGACATTTATGAGCTCTTACATGTCCCTTGCAAAGGTCAAACTCAACATTTACTCTCAAATTCAAATTTGAAATCTCCCTCTCTTTGACACATTGACCAAAATGTCCTCATTCCTCATCCTATCACAAGTTGACAAGTGGCCTCTTTTCTTTGACTTATCTTTAGTCCCACATCCTCCATGTTTGGGATTCTTCTATCATTCTATTTTATAAATAGAGACCATCTCCATTGGTTTAATCCTCCACAACTCCACAATCTTTATGCAAAGTCACTCTCTTCATTTGAGAACTGATTTTTCCCATCTTACTCCATCTTCAAAGCATTTTATCATTTAGCTTATCTTAGCAAGGGTTGGGAAAGGGTTATTTTACACAATAGCACCAATCCAATATGGAATAGAGATAGATCATGTTTGCTTCTTTCATGTTTGTAATTGATTTGTTTATAAAGCATGATGTATTATTCCATAGGAGCACTTATAGATATGCATGGCTTGGACTAACCCATTATTTAATGTGTATTTGAGGTTTAAGTGTTTGTAGATTTGTAGAGCTTCAACTTGCACAACCTTAATCACTTAATTAGGTCAACCTAATCCCCATATCATTTATGGAATGTGTCCTAAGTCAAAATTCATCAAAGGCTTTCTCCTTTTGGAGAAGACACTCTTTTCCCCATGTGAATTTTTAATTCACATTTAATCCCCCAATGCATTTCAAAGAATTTTTAATTCCTTCTCTCATCCCCATGAAGATATTTGAGGATTTTTTAATTCCTCACATATCCTCTCACCCACATGGGGACAAGAACCTCCTTTATGAGGAGATCTTGTCCCAATCCCAAGGTACTATGTACTACCTCCATGCCATGTACTCTCCTTCCAACTCATGTACACATCATCCTTTTCAAGCCACCTCACATGCCACATGTTAAGATGTGAGGGTTTGTGAGTTCTCAACTCACCATAGCCCTACATTTTGGCCTTGTTGGTTTAATCCCAACCATCCATTTCTCTAGAGAATCCAAAATTCTCTATAAATACCCCTTTTTATTTTTATTTTGAGGGGAGATCATTTATGCTAGCCAAACTCTTGCAAAATTTTCTCTTGAGCCATACTTAGCCAAATTCTCATATTTGCATCAATTTTCATTCATTTTCCATCTTCATCTCATCTCATATCTTGCATCTCTTACCACCAAAGGAGCATACAACATCAAAGATCGAAGGGTCAACCAAAGGATCGATTCAAGACAAGGTAAATCAACTTCATTTGGTATCTTTATTTTGTTTTGAGTCCAACTAGGCCAATCTTGAGGTGTAGGGTGTTTATAGTTGTTATTTGCACTCTTTTGTTTGCTACTCATTTTCTAACAAGTATTTTCGCCCTATCACAGTGTTATTTTTTTATTTTAATAATTATTATATTATAATACATATGTAATATAAAAAATAATTATTTTATATATAATAATATTATTATTGAACTTTTTAAATAATATAAATACATAATAATAAGTTTTTAATAAATATAATTATTTTTCAAATAATAATATTACTAATTGTATATATAGAATTAAATAAATCAATAAATCACACATTGACTTTTTACTAAATTTCATTTAATTTTTAATTTTTAAAGTTTGATTTTACTTGTAAAAAGTTAAAATTTTAGTTTTTGCAATTGTTTTATTTTATTTTTAATATTTTATTAAAGTATAGTTTTAATTTTTTCAATTTAATTTATTGAAGAATTTAACTATATTTACATTAAAATTTATAATAATTTTATATTTGTTGAATCTATCTTTCATTTAATATTAGGGTTGTTTGTAATTTATTCATTATATTTTTTGGTACATATTTTATTAATATTTCAATTTTAATAAACTAAAAAATAATTTTACTTAATGATATTATATTTCCATGATCCATATTGACTATAATTATGTTGATTCAATTGTGTACAAGTTTTTCCATCAACGTTTCAAATCACACTTTGTGATCCATCATCGGGATAAAGAGATGAAGGAGATGAAAAGTGGTAAGTTGCAGACCCAAATCATCTTTAAGAAGGGTTGAGAGTGAGAGGGGTTGGCACAATATACAAGGAGACTCTAAAAAAATGCATAAATAAAATAAATAATCGAAAATTAAATAAAGAGAATACAATAAATGCATACTCAAGAGAAGAGTGAGAAAGACAAATGAAACAAGAACATGAATAAAGAAAACAAAGCATAAGGATAAAGATATGAAACCATTAAATAGACATAGAAGAATCATTACGATAACCATCTCTTTCCATATCATCAAATTTTGTAAGACTCCACTTTTTTTAAGCACTAGCCATCAAGGGGACTTGGCCTTCATGTTGGTTGTCAAACTTTGGACCTAACCTTTTTGTCAGTCATTCATTATTTGGACCTAGTTACCACTTCTTCACTTTGGATTCAAATCAACCCATAAACCAATAAATTTAGCTATAAACATCTCTAATGTCTTCCTAATCCTATTCATGTTAAAAAAATCACTTTATCAGGTATAATTTGCATCCTGTCAATTTGATTATAAATGCAATACTTTCAATTTGTACTACATTTGCAAAGAAACATTTTAGGTATAAGCTAGAAAACCCTCACATACCCTAATCATAGTGTCTAAAATCAACCCATTTGGTCACAACTCTTCATTATCTCATCTATCAAGTGAACCCATTTCATGATCCCATGTCCCTAGTTTATTTCATATCTTACATTTGTTAGGAAAAGGTGTGTTGTGAAAACAAATCTTAAATTGGTCAACAAGGACATAGTCACCCTAGGCGACTTAGTCCTCAAAAATTAAGCTTATATTTGAATCATAGGTGCATAATACTCTACTCTTTTAAAATCTATCTCAAAATTTGACTTGTAGTTTCCAATTTATTTGTATTTGTATTAGAATAGTGTAATTTCATAGTCATTTAGCTACATCATTTCATTTTCATCAAAATAAATTTCAAACCTTGAAAGAAATTAAGATCTAGGGCTTGTTTGCTTACCTTCAGGATTGCAAGTCAATCTAATTCCCTTACTGATCTAAATTCTAATGTTTTTTAGTGAAAAATGGATAATCCTAGTAAAACCCTACGACCACTTTTCCCACATTACAGGTATCAATTTTATAGAAATATTTGGATCAATCAAAGTAAAGTATATTAACACCATTTTGTGGTAATTTATTGTGTAAGATTGTTACAAACTAGTGAGTATTCCTTTACTTTTAGGCACTAATTTATCATTGGAAAAATTCCATAAGTTAGATGATTATTTGGATGATACGTATAATTTTCCTTATGATTCTATTGTAAGTACTACAATGTATGCAATGGTATGCACTATATTAGGCAATTCCCAAGCAATGACAATTCTTTGCAAGTTTATGTCTAATAACGAGAGAGCATTAAAATTATGGTAAGAGGGTATGCATTTAATCATTTTTGAGGAATATATGATCATCACTTATATTATTTTAGTTATAAAAATATGGGAAAGTTATTGGAAAAAAAGGAATTTTTAAATTCTAAATAGGTTGGTGATTTGGACAGCTAGATGTTTATTAGTGGCTATGAGTTTTCTCTATTTGGTAGTGGCATCAATTAGATGAGTAAGAGACAAACTAAAATTTATTTTTTTACCACTCAAGTAGATTCTATGAATACTAAACATGCCTATAAGGAGATAATATGGCTAGAAGGATTGTATTAAGGATTTAAATTTTATTGCATGGTGGTTAAGATTAAATGTGATAGTTAGACTAATTATTTAACTATGAATAAAAAGAATAACAAGTGACGCAAGCATTGAGTTCATGTCGGAGAGCGTGATGCATTTTGAGTTAGAGGAGAAAGTAGATAAAAAAGCAGTGACCATTCTTGTCATGCAATTAATATATTCGTGTTAAAGGGTGCAAAAATATTGTTTCAAGCTCAAGAATCTAATTGCTCTAAATGCCATTAGATCTATTTTTACTCTAGCACTATGAATTTTATGATAGCAACATTTGAAATTAAAGTTGAATACAATGTATGAACTATGAACCACCATTCTCAAATTACAAATCTCTTGAACTGGTTAGATTCTAGAGACCATATGTACAAGCTTCATTAATTTGAGAATTGTATACCTAGTGGCTAGAATGGAAACCTTTGGTTGTCTTGTCAATCAGGGTTCAAATTGGAGGGTACAAACAAATGAATTGTAGTGAGAACGTGATAAGACATTTAAACAAATTTTGGTGTGCTTTAGGCTAAGACAATTTGAGACAAACTAAACAAAAGACTTGGTGTAGCACCCCTTGAATTGATTTCCGATAGGATCTCTAGTGGTAGCTTTCTTATGTGAGAGCATATGCTACAAAAACCTACATAGAACAACTAATTAACTTTATTTGAATGAAAAAAATTAAGGTATAAAATTTATCTAACTATATTAATAAGATGAAGTCTTCTCTTATTCTAAAATCTTACTTTCATAGGGTCTTGAAAGCTGAAGTTTTGGTCAACATTTATTAGTTCATCACTAGTATGGTAAATACAATTTTCAAAGGAGAGGCTAAGAAAAGTGTTGTAGCGGAATATGACAGACACATCTATCTTTAAAAAGTTAGTTTTTGGTTGTAAAGTGTTGGAATAGTCCAATTTATTTAGGAAATTCTTCTAGAAAACTTGGCAAGATATACAAATGGACCTTTAGGTACTCAACCAAGAGCAACAAAACTTACAACGATATGAAATCTATAACAAATATATGTTTTTCTTATCTTTGGAATCTGATTTATTAAACTAAGGGGGTAGCTGGCATGATCTCAAGATAATGTAATCTAAAAAGGCATATGTTTAAAATATAATGAAATCTTAGTATCATAGTGAGTTGAGCTTGTAGAAAGAAGATAATGACATTGCCTTGGACTAACATTATAGAAAAGAAAATTATTGCAAAGAGTTTTGAAAAGCAATGAAAACGTATTCACTGCCGAGTTGTTAACTTATTGCAATTTAGAGAAATGATCAAGTACTTATTAGTAGTGACATAATATTTTACCTAAAAAGAGGGAACTTGTGCAACCTAGAAGAAAGGGTATTTTTAAAATTTTATGTTCTAAGCCTTTACACAGTCACTCTGCCGATTCAAGTTTTTTGAATAAATATGTCAAAAAAATTTGAAAAAGAATCTTGGAAATGCTTGCTAATGTTTTAAAATCATCTACTGATATTCACATCAATATGTTTTATTAACCAAAAACTAGCAGGATTTCATGAGCACTAAATTATTGTATCTATATGAGATAATGGTTTGTTGACAACAGTATATTAATGTTAGTTTCTGAAGGAAGACGCTTTTGATAAGGTTTTTGACTCAAAATAGCCAGTCTAAACCAAGACAATATATGGAAAATAGTAAAGCCTCATGGTTCAAAATTTGCCAAGAAATTTGTTAAAAAGCTAGTAAAATGGTAATTTAATACAATCATCAACTGTAACAAGCTTTAGCAATTACAACTCTTTGTTAACTATAGTTAAATAATGAAGTCAGTTACATGTTTACATCAACTAAGAATGGCCATGCAGGACCATTAGAAGGAAAATTTTGCTCACACGTATCTAAAGTGGTCAGTCAAAACTTATGTCAGAAATAGGGTTCTCTGCTTTGAAAAGAGGAACTCAAATCTAGTATTGAGAGCTCTCTTCTTAAAATTTGCACTGCCAATTCTTGATTAAAGTCGCATAATAGTGAGTAATATGCCTCTACCAATATTATTCAGCCATATGCCTATACCAATATAAATCTATTAGAAAAGATGCCAAAAAGTATAGTCATGCAAGAAGACAAAACTTGGGCACGACAAAGGTGCATCATTTAGAATTGTATCAAAGGTTCTACTTGTAAACTATGTAACCTTATTAACAACAAATGAGTAAAATCATAATACAAATAGTTTAATAGGAAATAGAGAGCCAATACCAATCAGGTAAACACACACCATAGGATGTTAAGTCCACTTAATGCAGCTAATCGTTGACAATGCATTCTCGATATATTAGTGAAATCAAATTATAAAACTGGGTAGATGCCAGGAAATCAAATATATATGGTTCCTACATCTTGTTTGAAATTAGTGGGAACATTCATTATTTTTGCATTTGAGCCAAATCAGTTGATTACAAAAAAATTGCGTAAAAGCTTCATGACCAATAACATGTCCTAATGCCAAGAAAATACAAACAAAAATAACTCATAATTGCATGTAAAGACATTGAAGACTGTT
This sequence comes from Sequoia sempervirens, assembly GCA_007258455.2. Classification (NCBI taxonomy): domain Eukaryota; kingdom Viridiplantae; phylum Streptophyta; class Pinopsida; order Cupressales; family Cupressaceae; genus Sequoia; species Sequoia sempervirens. Next base: position 30,432 of record VDFB02088939.1, read on the forward strand.
CAAAAGAAAAATGTATATAAGTATAAAAGACCTAAGTTAAACAATTTCCACTATTGAGTGAGGATCAAATCACCAAATTATGAAACCCGTGTGCATATATATATACAAGGAATACAAGTTACAAGAAGATACAAAGAGAGAGAGAACACATTAGTTATTATCAACCAGAGGACCATAACAAGACCCATACACCCCTAAAACTCAAGAATATAATATCTATGCAATCTTTTTGTTTGATGGATTCAACCCTAAGCATATAAAGAAGTTGGCTAATAATGAGAGAAACACAATGATAAAACATCACAACCCTTTGGCAGCAATATAAACAGTCAAAACAAATATAGCTGCAATTACAACACTCTACAACCTTGTGGAAAGGTAGGAAACTTGTCTAATATTATTTTAAAATGCTTATCACTTGCTAGACGAGAAGAAAGAAAAGAGTGGACAACTAAGACTGGATATTTAGCTATGTCGGCCGAACCGCTTTTCTATAATTTCCAATGTGCCTTCCATCGAAGTTGAACACGCTGAGCAAGACAGGAAGAGTGTAGACCCCCTTAGCCGGGTATATAGGCTCTCTTGTACCACTTCTAAAACTCGCAAACATACACAAACTTAGGAGCTCTTCCCTGCACCCAATGAAATATAAGCCTACTCATTGTGATGCAGAGCATCTAGTGGTGTGAGGGCAATCTTGCATCACCCAAAAAAGATGATTTCCACTTTGTTCTTGTTGCTTATTTTTGTAGATGTTTTTGTATTTCTCGATACCTCTTTCGTTTATCAAGAGTTTCCAACTTTCAATCCATTTTTCGCTTTTTCTTCAACCGCTATTTTAGTGTGTTTGCATTTGAAGTCGCAGCGACGTAAAATTCTATGGAAGGTTCGTGATGGAAAAAATACACAGCCCTGGTGAAAGAATCGTGTCACCATTCACCTAATTTGAAAGTTATCAAGTTCAGTTTCTACTTTTTACCTCAAAACCTTCCGGAAGCTCAGCTTTGAGGCACCAAACGATCCCGGATGGGCTTGAAAATTTGCGAAAACGCCAAAGTAGTCCGCCAAAGGCCTACTTTACAGAAAATCGTCTTTTCGAGAGCTTTCCGAAAAGGTATTATCATTGAAGATCCGACGGTCGGATTAAAAGTTATGGCTGCCGGAAGTTGGTGCATATTTTTAAAATGTGCTAATTTTCAACTATGAATTTATCTTGAATTTCAAATTGTAATTTTGGCGCCAAATCGCCAAAAATCTTATCTCGGCTAGTTGTTTTTGGTTCCAAACCGAAATGGGTCTATTTAGGGCTTGCTCTCGATTTTGGCAATCCTTGTGGTGCCAGTTCACATGTCAGGAAAGGACCGGGTACTTTCTGTAAGTTTGTAATTTGCATGTATCAGAGAGCTCGAGGATTTGTGATCCTCTGCATGTAAGATTTTTCATTATTGAATAATAAGAAAGTTTGCTAGTTGTGTGCATTATTTCTGTGTCTCGGGTTTGCTCCCTCGTCACACATTGCTATTTAGTAGTAAATCTCATCCAATTAATTTTGTGAATATGCTTCAAATACAAGCAAATATACATTACCCATCCAATTAGTTTTGTGAAATATCTTGCGAGTACTTGCAAATATACGTTACTCATCCAATTAATCTCACAAATCCTCTTCTTCTTCAACCTGTATTACCACTAATCTAGTTAGTCTTAAAAACCCTCCTCTTGTATCCTTGCAAATACAAGAGCATGAATACACAGATATAATGCAAATTAGAAAAAAATTGAAGGCACTATCAATTATATATGGGTATGTACATAACCTGGTTGCATACTTAATGTTATGAAATATAAGACCTATTACTAATACAAATTGCCCTACAAGTTCTCTTGAGAATATTTTATCCTTTTTACTACAATATATTTTTCTGTTTAAGCATTTATAATCACATAAAAAAACTGTATGGAAGCGAATAACAAAGTAATATGTCTGCAGATCTGACTAGAAGAAAATTGCAGGCATAACTCAGAAATGCATACATATAAATACAATTCTCTTGTAAGTTTATAATATCATTATACTACTCTTGTTGAATGAAAAGAACTAAATTGGTAAACCGTCGGGCTTTTATAGTAGATACTTAGTTCCAAATCCTTATTAGACATGTTAAATGATAAAATTGGGTGAAATGCTCATACATCTCTGAGTGTATCACAACAACAGAGGCACAAACCACAAATGTATAAGCAGAAAATGCTAGCAAATTGAGAGGGCAAAACATATCACAATTGCAATATGTAAAAAATGCCTTAACATGACAGCATAAAAAACACTTTTCATTTGCCATAGTGGTAAGTTAAAAGCATATATCTAAAATTTTTACAAAATTAAAATTGACACTTATGAAAAGATAGAAATTTTAATTACAATATTGATGTTATATAACACGTTGGTTTGTCTTTCTTGTTTTGGGATTTGAATCTGCCTTCGAGATGAAAAATTCATAAGTTTATCTCTTGAAGCCCTCACAACTGACAAATTAGTTTATTCTCTTGCAAGCTAAGAACATAGATTTTTTAAAAATCATAGAAATGTCTCCAGTTTCTCTGTTTAAATTCTTTCAAGCCTAGATCCAAAAGAGCTTTCCTTCTTGCAGA